>CABHPR010122811.1:0-15563 GCA_902168415.1 Peromyscus melanophrys
CCAGGCTGGCCTCAAACTCACAGAGATCCTCCTGGCTCTGCCTCCCGAGTGCTGGGATTAAAGGCGTGCGCCCCCACCGCCCGCGGTGGCACTCCTTTCTAATCTCAGCACTCAAGAGGCAGAGGCAGGCAGATCTCTATGAGTTCGAGGCCAGCCTGGTCTACAAAGTGAGTTCCAGGACAGCCAGGGCTACACAGAGAAACTCTGTCTCAAACAAAACGAGAGAGAGAGAGAGAGAGACAGACAGACAGACAGACAGACAGACAGACAGACAGATAGAGAGACCCCACCCAGGGCCTGACTGGCTACCAGAAGAGCCATGGAAGCTTCCGTGGCAAGGCCTGGGGTCAGGCTGCCCACATATCTTGACTAATGCTCTAATAACCTCCTTGACAGGGGCTGATGGACAACGGTAGGCTATGACGTGCTGTGGCATGACTCTTAGTCACTGTGTGACCAGAAGCAGCCTGAGATGACTAGTAAGATGATGACAGATCAAGTGGCAGCGTTAGTAACTATGGTGACAGCGTTGGCTAAAACAGTGACGAAGACCGGGCATGGCTGATCTAGAGGGCCTTCCCTCTGTCAGCCACAGGGCAGCTGTGGGCAGCTGTGGCAGAGGACTGGTTTCTGTCCAATGGCGAGAATCAGAGCCAGATACAGACACAGCCCCATTAAAACTTTCACACTGGGAAAAAGACGTGTGTTAAGAAGGAGTGATGGTGTGGAAGAGGGCTGGAGAGATGGCTCAGTGGTTAGTGCCTGCTGCTCTTCCTGAGGACCCAAATCGGTTCCCCACACCCACCTCAGGTGGTCCATAACCACCAGCAACTCCTGTTTCCAAAGATCTGACATCTTCTGTCCTCTGCAGGCAAACACACACATAGCATACACACACACACACACACACACACACACACACACAGAAACCCAAACCCTGACATGGGGCCGTGTGGCTAGAACTTTGTAGACACTGCGGCTTCTTGCTGATGGCGGGCAGTCCCACCCTCAATTCTTGAAAACTAGTCTTTCCTTGCTTAAAAATCATCCAGTGACAGCCAGGCAGTGGTGGCGCACGCCTTTAGCACTGAGGAGGCAGAGGCAAGAGGATCTCTCAGTTCCAGGTCAGCCCGGTCTATACAGAGAAACACGGTCTCAAACAAAACAAAACAAAATAAAATACATGCAGTGACTGTGCTTGGGACAGTGGCATCTGAAGGGGCACTGAGTTCCCCCAGGATGCAGTTCCAGCACCTGCCCCTGTCCCTTGGGACACCCTCCTATAATGAGAGTGACGCCCTAGCATAGCCCAGGAACAGTACAAGGCTCATTCTACGAGGAACATGTACACATTCAGGGAGTGGCCAAAGTTGTGAGCTCTGCCAGAAACCTGGGTTGGATTCTGGGGGTGTTAGACTAAGGGAGACAAAGTTGGGGCTTAAACAGAGCCGAATTAGTTGATGTAGGCCTCTTCACTCAGGCCTGGGCTTGTGTGGATTTGAGACTTGGTGTGGTTTGACCTGGATGAGTTGGTTTTTGGGGGCCTGAAATAAGGGGCGGGGGAGTGAATCACCCAGTGGCTTGGCTCAGGGTCAGTCCTGGGAGGAAGGCCTTCATGACACAGTCCCTGAAGCTCCTCCTGAAGGACCCACAGTGTCCTTGAAATAGAAAAGAGTCCTGGTTCCAAACTGATAACAACCTTGGGTGATTTAAAACTCCACCATCGTGCCCAGGTAGGATGGAGGTCGGGTGATTTTTCCAGTTGCTGCTGTGGCCTAGACTTTTTACTGCAACAAGTCAGCATGACTCCTGGGCGGGTGTGATGGAGCGTGTCATCAACTTAGGCTTCAGAATCTGCAGGAAGGGAAGCCTCTGTACACACCTGTGGGGGATTACTGGAGTAGGCTGAACAATGGGAAGAGGCTCCACTCCTGTGGACTAGGGTCCTGGACCGAATAAAAAGGAGGTAGCAAGGGGCTGGGGAGATGGCTCAGTGGTTATAGTTGCTTGCTACAAAAGCAAGAGGGCCAGAGTTTGGATCCCCAGCGCCCACGTAAATGACAGGTGGGTGTGGTGGCTCACCTGTAATTTCAGTCTTTGAATGAGGATGGGTCACTGAGATTAGCAATACTGGTGACCTCTGGGTTTGATTGAGAGACCCTGTTTCAAGATGAATGAAGTGAAAGATTCTTTTCTTTCTTTTTTTTTTCCGAGACAGGGCTTCCCTGTGTAGTTTTGGTGCCTGTCCTGGAACTCCCTCTGTTGACCAGGCTGGCCTTGAACTCACAGAAATCTGCCTGGCTCAGCCTCCCGAGTGCTGGGATTAAAGGTATGCGCCACCACCACCCGGCATTGAAGTGGAAGATTCTTGATGTCAGTCTTGGGTCTTTAAAAACACACGCACACGCACACGCGCACACGCGCACACGCACACACGCACACACGCACGCACATCCACATATACACATGAACAGAGGTCAAGCATAAGCACTCATTACTCTCTGCTTCTTGTGGACACATTATGCACATCAGCCTTGATTTCCCAGCCGTGATGTCTGCACCCTCAAACCAAGAGCCCAAATATCCCTTCCTCCCCAAGCTGCTCTCAGGGTGTTTTATCATATCAACAAGAGAGGGACTGAGGTGGCAGACGCCTTTGGTCCCTGTGGTGGCCCCCATAGGCTCCTATATTTGAGTGTTTGGTTCCCAGTTGGTGGTTTAGGAAGGATTAGGAGGTGTGGCTTTGTTGGAGGAGGTGTGTCACTGAGTTGCAGAGGTGGGGGGTGGGGGTGGGGGGTGGGGAGCTTTCAAAAGCCTACACCAGACCAGGTCCTGCTCTTTCTGCCATGTCCTTGTGGATAAGATGTAATCTCTCAGCTACAGCTACAGCCCCCTGCCTGCCCACTGCCATGCTTCCCGCCATGATGGTCATGGACTCACCCTCTGAGACTGACTGCATGCAAGCCTCCAACTTACAACTTTTGTAAGTAGCCTTGGTCATTGTTATGATATGGCACGCAGGAGACCTTGGCGGGTTGGGCCAAGGTGCCGCGGTGGGTGAGGAAGACATGCCATGCAGATGCTGCAGCGTGGAGCTGTGGAGACTCACTCACACTATGCAGATACATGTCCACATGGAAAGTTTATTTTGGGGGGAGGGGAGAGGGAATGGATGGAAGGAGAAAGGAGAGAGAGAGGGAGAGAGGAGATGCACACCTCGTGTGAATAGAGAGAGAGGAGGGGGCGAGGAAGAGTTTTCTCTTAAAGTGGGCTTTATGTAAGATGACATCAGGACTCTGGGCGGGTCCTAACAGTCATGGTGTCTCTTCACAGCAATAGAATAGTGACCAAGACAGTCCCCAAATGTTTACCTCACTGTCACCTCTTGGCTCTGCCTATACTTTTTTCCATCATGTCATAACTCAAGGGTCATCAAGCATCATGATAAAGTTCTAAACACTAGCCAGCCCATTACCTTGCCAATGGGGTGATAATTGGGCCCAGTGAGTAGGAAGCTATAAATGATCGACATTCTTAGAATGTTTGCTAAGGAAGGTGGGCCATGAGGTGGCTGACAATCTGAGTTTGATCCTCAAGACCTACATAGTGGAAAGAGAACGCTCACTCTCACAAGTTGTCCTCTGACCTCCACAAGCACACACACTCGTGCATGCAAAGTAAATAAAAACGGAATACAACTTGTAAAAGTCAATAAAGGAAGGAGAATAAGTCTCATGAAAAATTAGGGCCTGCCATGTCAAAGAGCCTTCACGGGGATCCAGTGGTTCAGGGCCTGTCAAGATCTTCCCTCTAAGATAGGAGACAAGGGGCCAAACTTCACACTGCCCTCTTCAAAGACAGAGGCCAAGGATGGATGGGCCTGTAGCATGAATCTTAAAAGTTCTTATTAATAAAATCAAACTTGAGCCAGGTATTGGGGTGAACACTGGAAGGTCAGAGAGACAGAACAAGCCACATCTACCTCACCTCACCGGATCCTCTGCTGGTCTTGTTTCCTCAGACTGGAGGCCTCTGAGTCCTCATCCAAAATGGGTCTCAGCTGAACTGCTGCTAGAAGCCTGAATGCTTAACCAGACCAAAAGGTTCTCCAGGCCAAATGCTTCTCCAGGCCAAATGCTTCTAGTTTCTGGTCCTCACGCCTTATATACCTTTCTGCTTTCTACCACCACTCCCTGGGATTAAAGGTGTGGGTCACCATGCCTGGCCGTTTCCAACGTGGCCTTGAACTCACAGAGATCCAGAGGGATTTCTGTCTCTGGAATGCTAGGATTAAAGGCATGTGCTACCACTGCCTAACCTCTGTTTCATATTGTGGCTGTTCCGTCTCTGACCCCAGATAAGTTTATTAAGGAGCACAATATTTTGGGGAACACAATACCACCACATGGGCCTCTGTGGGACTTTGAATTTGGGGTGGGGTGGGGACGGACAATGGATACCACATCCAGCTGTGTTGCCAAAGTCATTTCCTATGACTGTGACTTTGGGGGAGAGAGGCCCCGAAGCAGGTGCAGGCTGCAGAGGACGCTGCCCAGTCACGCGAGCATCACAAGTGAGAGGAGACCATGGCAGAAAGATGGTGGGCGGACAAGCGCCAGTGGGGACTCTGGCACTACAGACCCTCGGGGGTTTTATTAAACCATGCCAGCGACTTGTGCCAATAACTATTCTCCACTTGAAAAGTAGCTCCTGGCTCACACTGGGCATGGTAGGGGCAGAATCCCTGACTGTGGGACACCAAGCGACCCCTGTAACCAGAACTGGAGATTATCTGACCCATCTCATAAGACTGGACACACATGCTGGCATTCTATTAAACAGCAGCTATGAGTTCAGGTCTGGACAAGTCCAGAAAGCACAGGAAATGGCATGGGCAGGTGGTTCAAATCCCCTGGTACTCCACTTGCTGCTATAGTAATCCTCCCTAGCTCACAATGGAGTTGCTGTTCCATTGACTTGAAGGAAAGGCAGATAGGTTTGCTGTCCTTATGTATAGATATAGATATATAGTATGTATATACGTATAAAGTGATGTTTATTTTTTTTTATTTTTTATTTTTTTTTGGTTTTTCGAGACAGGGTTTCCCTGTGTAGCTTTGCGCCTTTCCTGGAACTCACTTGGTAGCCCAGGCTGGCCTTGAACTCACGGAGATCCACCTGGCTCTGCCTCCCGAGTGCTGGGATTAAAGGCGTGCGCCACCACTGCCCGGCGTGATGTTTATTTTTTATCACCTTAAATTTTTTTATATAATTTATTTTTATGTTCATTGGTGTTTTGCCTGCATGTATGTCTGTGTGAGGGAGTCACAAGCTATGGTACTGGAGTTATAGACAGGTGTGAGCTGCAATGTAGGTGCTGGGAATTGAACCTAGGTCCTCTGGAAGAACAGCCAGTGCACCCGTCTGAGCCAGCTCTTCATGTGGATGCTGGGAACACAACAGAGGGCAACTTGTTAGAAAGTCCATTCTCTTTTCCTACCATATGAACCCTGAGGATCAGACTCAAGTCATCAGGCTTGGTGACAAATGCCCTCACCCACTGAGCCATCTCACCCGCTCTCCACTTTATTTTAAACAGGGCCTCACTGTGGCTGTCCTACAACTCACTCTGTAGATCACGCTGGCCTCAAATTCACAGAGAGTCACCTGTCTCTGTCTCCCATGTGCTGGGATTAAAGGAGTGTGCCACCAGGAATTGCTCCTACACTTTATTTTGGGGGCAGGGACTTTCAAGGAGCAGAGCTTGCTGATTCAGCTAGAATGGCTGGCTGGCCAGCCTCTGGGTTTCTGTCTCCACCTCCCCAGGGCTGAGATTACAGCAGCACACCTCTGGGCTAGTTCTTTATGCCAAGGCTGGGCATGGGAACACCAGTTCACACAATCAGAAGACTTTAAAAATAGGGAGATTAGGGGCTGGGGAGAGAACCATCGCCCTAGGGGTGGCAGCTCCTTGCTGTTGGGAGGTTGACACCCCTTTCTTCGTGAAGGAGCAGCTACCGCCTCGGGGTCTAAACTTGGGTCCCTATGCCGTCTGGCAAGCTCTTTAACCACTGAGCCATATTCCCAGCCAATTATTTTAGTGTCTCCCTCTGTAGTTTAGGCGCCTCAAACTTGTGGCAGTCCTCCTGCCTCAGCCTCTTGAGTATTGGGATTATTGAGATTACAGGTGTGAGTCACTATACTCAGTTTCTGAGGATTAATGTTTCAAGTTAATCCCTAAGTAGGACTGAAGGATGATGAGGATACAGTGTTGCCAAGATTTTGTTTCCTGTGTTGAGGATAAGGCTGTTCCCCCCCCCCCCCCGCTTCATTAAAGAAAAACTGACATAAAAATCTCTTATTGTTGTTGGTTTTTTCGAGACAGGGTTTCTCTGTGTAGCTCTGCCTGTCCCTGAACTCTCTCTGTAGACCAGGCTGGCCTCGAACTCATAGATCTGTCTCTGCCTCCTAAATGCTGGGACTAAAGGTGTGTGCCACCACCGCCTGTGAGATTTTTTTTTATTTATGTATATGTGTGCGCCGGTATGAGCTTATGTGCACCATGTGTGTGCAGTGGCTAGAGGGGGTTGGATCCTCTGGAGCATCCACGGGTAGCTGTGCTGTCATCTGCGGCCACAGCACAGCCCTGGCTGGACAGCAGCTTCCAGAATCACAGCTCTTTTCTCACCTTCGGCTCCAGAACCTTTTACTGTTGTTATCCTTGAGACAGGGTGTGGCCATAGAGTCCCAGGTTGGCCTCAAGGAATCTTCCTACTTCTGCCCCCTCCTGGGGTCAGGTAGAGTGGGGGGGTGGCGAGGGGGCAGGAGATCATGTTTTCCTAAAGTGAGATCTATTGGGCCTCATCCCTGATGGGTATCCATAACGCTGCCAGCACCTTCTGAGTGTCACAGCTGTTCCCTGGTAGGACATCAATATAGGAAGGCAGTGTGGCCCTTTTCCATAATCCTTTTGGCATGGCCCGCTTCAGACATCCTAAGTCAAGTCAGCTCTGAATCCAGGTCCCAGGCTGGGCAGAGCCTCTTGGCCAGCACAGGTTTCTCTGTGCTGAGACCTCACTGCCCTCTGGTGGTCAGATACTGGAAATGCAGCTCAGTTCCCAACTCTGCATTACACACTCCTTATTCCAACAGGGTACAGCCTCTATTTCCCAGGTGAGAACACAGGGCTTCAGACTCTGTACTGTCCTTAGATCTCAACCATAAACTACAAGGTCCCGTCCTTCCCGTCTGTCCCCCCGAGCCAGACACACTGCTTTTATCAAGCTGAGCAAACAGACTTACTAAGGAAGAGTGAGAACACTCACAAGAGTGGGAGGAATTCCAGCGGAGAAACGCCCCCACTGGCCTTCCTCGGGCCTGCATGTCTCCCCGGTGTCAGTTCTGGGGGACCAGTCAGAAGTCTCCCCGACAGTGCCTCGCAGCCCTGCTGACACACCAGGGCTTTCCAGCTGTGTGGGCACCAAGCTGAGGCCCTGAGTGCAGACATGCTACCCCACCTCACCGTACTCCAGCACCTGGCACACAGTACCAACCCCACCGGCAGCTGATGGTGGCAGTGTTCCTGTGCCAGTCTTTGAGCCTAGTTCCTCTGGTGCCCTCCCTCCCAGGAAGCAGCCCTGACTCTTATAAAAAACTCACATTGATTTATTAGAATATGAAAAAGGTTCAGTTTCTTCTGTACAGGCAGCAGAGCAGCGGTGGTTGCGGTGGCTTTGTACATGGTTGTCGCTGTCACCTTGCATGGCAACTCCTGCCCTAAACAGCACTTACATGGAGAGGAGACAGCTGGGCCAAGCACCCGTGGCCCCGTCCCCTGGGAGGGACCCCTGACTACTGCACAATCCTGGGGAGGGCCAGCCATGGCGGCAGAAGGGAGTATGTGCTTGTGAGCAAAGGCCTCTGGGGTCCAGTACTGTCTACTCCAGCAGCCCTGGCCAGGACAGGAGACCCTCGGGGGAAGCCTATCCCCAGGGCTGGGCTTCACTGCAGGCTGGGTGTGCAGGTGGTCTGGATAAGGGGTGGTGGTGGAACAGGCCAACAGAAGTCAAGGCAGGTCCTCGAGCAAGGTGGGTGCTAGGAGGCCGTTGCTCATGTTGGGCCACATCTCAACCAGTGCTGTGAGCAAAAGAGCCCAGCAGGCAGAGGTTCGATTTAGGGAAGGAGAGGTGTTAGACAGCATGAAGGAAGGAGAAGGGGTAGGGGGTGAGTTCTGACTGGTGTGGGGGTTTCAAAGGGTCTAAAAACAGGAGTGCCTCTGTGCAAACAGAATCGTACTTACGTGGGGGTGCGAATAAACCAAATGTAAAAAGGCGGCATATTCTGGAGCCTCAGACAGTCCCTCCCATGTCGCAGCCCCAGAAAGGCCCAGTGGTCCTCATCACCCAAGTCACGCCACTGTTCCATCACCCAGTTCCCAGCAGGGGGCTCAGAGGTGCCCTCAGCCTGCAGCTCTGAGTGAGGGCAGCTCAGGTGGCTGGCCAGGGTGCCATGGCTGGCAGGGGTAGTGTGAGTCTGCCATGGGTCACCACCCATCTGTCTCCCAGCCACATGCCTGCTGTCCTCAGATACGGGAGGGCCCGGTCAAGGCCAAGGAAGGTTCAGCTCCCTCCTTTCCTGGTGGGACCACAGTGGAGCCAGTGGCTCTTTGGTTATAAGTGATGATCAAAGATGGAAAATTGGTCTGGATGAGGAGGGGGCTGCGGGAAGGGAGGGCCTCATGGAGCCCTGGTTCCTGTATGGGAGAGCCTGGATCTCGAGATGGGGTGGGGTCTGCCTCAGCAGCCCAGCTGTTCTGCCAAGTGGATTGGGCAGGCAGTTCTGGTGGTAGAGGACACTTCCCAGGAGGCAGGGGCGAGCCGTGCTGCAGCGGGGTTGTGGACCCAGCTGCCATGCGTGGGAAGGGGGCAGGGCCAATCCAGGTCAGGAGGGAGGGAGCTCCCAGCCCCCACTCTATGGGAGAGTCTATGGGACACCCACGGGCCTGGCTCTAATGGCCTTTGGGGATGAAAGGCTCTCCCTCCCCTGGCTCAGGGTGGGGGCCTGGGTCACTGAGGCAGCGCTGTATTCTCTGGGAGCTGGGGCTGTCACTTGGTCCAGGGGTGAAGACGTCGTCGGTGCCTGGGGATGAGGGCTCCTTGCTCCGCATCATAATGACACCATCCTCATCTTCGTCTTCCTCCTCCCCAGTTACCCTGGTTGGATCCCGGTTTAGCCCCAGGACCTTGCCCTTCAAATCCTCATTAACCAGGTCCACAGACTCAGGCGACTGGGGGGAGGCTGGGTCGATGGTGATAACGGGCAAATCTGCCTTAGGCTCATAGGCCAGTGGATCTGTGGGTTGAAAGGAAAGGACCGGCGGTTCTGCCTGAGCCCTGCTCAGCATGTGCCACACCTCCAGGACCCCTTCAGCCTCTACTAGCGGCTCAGACCTTCCCATGAATGCAACCATGTCTATGGGCCTCACAACTTTGTCCACATGGGCCCGAGTGACCCACCTGCTACCAGCTGCTCTTCTATCAGATGGTTGCCTTCCTTGGATCAGGGGTTCCCACTGGTGTCCCACAGGTTAAGAAATAGAGCTCTGGGCGGGAGAGATGGCTCCGAGCTTAAGAGCACTGGCTGCTCTTCCAGAGGACTAAAGTTCAATTCCCAGCACCCACATGGCGACTCACAACTGTCAGTGACTCCAGTTCCAGGGGATCTGACACCCTCACACCAATGCACATAAAATAAAGTTAAATAAATTTGAAAAAAAACAAAGAAAGAAATAGGGCTTCTCCCTGAGTCATGACCTGTAGGCCTAGGCCTGTCCCTGTTCCTCTTCATGGACTAGTGACTTCTGCCTCCCTGTCAGGGGCTCGGTTGTGGAAGCACCTTTGTGCCCAGGTTCGACAGCCGAGCTTTGCTGCCCTCTCTGTCAACACCCAGCCCCTCGTGACGGGGACGTAACTCAGTGTTTGAGAAGAGGTCGTGATGGGGAAGGCCCGTCTTCCCCTGTGACGCTGAGGCCTGTCCCTGGCACAAAACACCCAGCCTGAGGGCCCCTCCTTAGCCCTTTACCTGAGCCTATGCGGGCCCGCGACATGGTGGGTGAGTCCAGCTTGTGGGCCGGTACCGTCAGGTAGTTGCTGATCTGACAGAGAGAGAGGACAGGGTGAGTGTGGGCAGTGGGCTGGCAGAAGTCCTCTGGAAGACACTGGGGCAGTGGTTCCTCAATGGGCTCCCATTGCCTGCGCCAGCACCCACACTGACATGGGCAGACTCAAACAGATCTACTTTGAGCTAGCCTTGTCTCCAGCCTACATCTGACCCCAAGATTCTAGATTAAAAAAAAAAAAATAGAACAATAGCAATAAAACACTTGGAGTGGCATGTCTACCTAAATCCTGTACTGTCCAGGCATGGCAAACGCAATACATCACAACTGAGCTCAACTCCTTACCTTTCAACAAGACTTGTTCTCTCTTGGGTACTCTATGACCTCTACCACCCCCTTCAGATTCCTTTTCCACCCAAGTGGCCCCACCTCAAACTAGTAACCCAGTCACTAAGTCTTGCTAGCTCCACTTCCCAGTGTCCCTTGCGTTCACGTCTTTCTCTCTCTCCCTTCCACCCCCACCCTCTCCCCACATCACTCCTCAGGGGATAAGGCCCAAAGCCTCACACCATTAATAAACCTCACAATCTGTTGTCTCTGTCTAAAGTAGGTGCATGCCCTCAGCGGAGCTCGGCAGAGCCTGAGGTGCCCTGGGGTGAGAGGCAGGAAGAGGAATCAGCCTCCAGCATGTGAGGAAGGCAGGTCCGGCCTGACACGCACCTTCTGCTCCAGCTGCCGGGCCTTCTGCCTCCGGAGCAGCATCTGGTTCCAGGCTTCCTCGTAGGGGTCGGCCACCAGCGTGTGTCTGTTGTAGGACCGCAGCTGAGGGAGGAACCACCATCAGGGAGGGAAGGACTCAGAGGCTGGGCTGGAAGGCCAGCACCAGGGAGGCTCTGGGTGTGTGGGAGGTAGGAGCATGGCAGGGAATACAGAGCAGGTGCCAGGCTTGGGCAGGACCTCACCCGCTGCCGCGTCTTCTGCAGGTTGCTCCTCAAGATTTTGCGGATCTCCTCCTCCTTGTCCTTGGACAGTGCCGGCAAGATGCGATCCGAATTCACGGACTTGGGGTGGATGTTCCTGGGACAACAGAACACAGGTTAGATCTCCATTTTGGAAGTAGGAGCATAGCCCCAGTGGCCACCCCAGGCTGGGGCTGGGGAGCTAACGTGGGTGCAGATGCTGTCCAGGTTGGCCAGTGGCACTCACTGCATGGAGACGGTTGAGACAGCGGAAGGAATCTTGCCCATGCCTCCACTCTCCACCAGCTCGATGGCCTGCTTCATCTCCATCTTGTGGTAGAAGGCAATGAGCTGGGGCTCTTTGGAGCGCTCACCAGCTATCAGACACTTCTTCACATACTTCTTATTAAACCGGTTGAGCCTGTGGGAGGAGGGAGGCAGATGGGGCTAGTTCCCAGGCATGAGAAGATGTCCAGGCCCCCAAGGACCCTGAACTGCCCTCCCCACCCTCCTGCCCACCAGACCTTCACCTACTTGTCCTTCCAGTGATGGTGGCCATAGTGACCACAGATGTCCTCGATGCCTGTCAGAAGGTGGTCCAGGAACTGAAATGGGCCCAGGGCCAGGTCAAGCCTTACTACTGGGTTCCTTCCCTACCCGACCCTCCTTTACCCCAACTATGGGTCTGCTTAGCTGGCCCTGTAGTTCCAGGAGTAGCTAGGAGGTGGCGCCTTCCCCTTACTCATCCTGAAGCCCAAGCCACACACCGGTGAGCACCACCACTCTGAACCCAGACCCAGGCTGGCTTCAAGCAGAGGCAGGGATATAACAGCCTCTAGGGCCCCCAACTGCTCACACCACACTTTCCCTTCAGCTAGAGCTTGTCAGGGGCCCCAGGGGGCTGAGAGACCACCTAGCACTGGGATGAGGGAAGGCGGGCTTAAGGCCTAGCTGGGCTCCAGCTCCAGCCTTCTCCTGCAACCCAAGGCCCAGCCCAGCCTCCAGTACCTGTGTGTGGATCTCCTCGTTGATGGAACGCTTTGTTTCTTGCTTTTTCTTCACAGCCAACAGGTCTACCAAGGGCCGAATGGTCATGCCCTGGAGGGCAGGTGAATATCAGACATCCTGGCTCTGACACCCGGCAAGAAGGCTGAGGAACCTCCCTTCTTTCTGAGGGCCTCCGAGGAGAGGAGGACCTCCCCTCTGAGGTCCTCCATCCCCCAGGACTGGGGGGCTGATAACTCTCTACCTCAGTGTGTAAACAAAGGCAGGTCTCTAAAGCCCACCTCTTCCTGGAGTCAGCGGTCAGAGGTCTGACAGCTCAACCCGCAGAACAAGCCTCACTGCCCATCTACCTGGGGCCTGGGTTCAGTGCGGGCTCCACCACAGATCTGCTCTGCAGCCCAAGGAGTCCTGCCCTGCAGACAGAGAACTACCTCTGCCCTGCCTCCCTCACAGGCTCTATGTGTTCACTAGTACTTGTTCTACAATACCTGCAATATCCCTGAAAGATGGCTCCTTAAAATGTTCTCATTTTACAGATGAGGGAACTGACAGTAGAGAGGCTGAGTGATTTCCTAAGGCCAGAAGCAGCAGACCCAGAGTCAGGCTGGCTAAAGGGGGTCAGCACCATGCCACCTTCAGTGAAAGCGGGCTTCGAAACCCACCAAACAGACTCAACAGCAAAGTCAAGATACAGCAGTGTTTCTGAGGACGGAACAGAGCAGGAGGCCAAAGAGGAGCTCGTTCCTGTAAAAGGATAGAAACCGCACCCCACCCACTCAAGAGGGCTCTCCATATCTTTTTCTCATGAAAAGGCAAAGGTGTGCCCATCTGGCACTATGTGAGGACTAGTGCCCAGGAAAGACAGAGGATGGAAGAGAAATGGACACTCAACAGAGTTTCTCATCTGTTCCAGGTCAGTCAGTTATGGGAGAGCAGTGTGTAACATTTCACACAGGCCTCCCTTGGGGAGGGTGGCTAGAGACAGGGGTGGAACTCTGCTAAGCCTGGGTCATTTAAATGCTCAGAAGTCACTGGCCAGCAGGCTTGAAGGACTCTTGGGGATCATATATATAGCCCAGTCTCCTCACTTCAGCAATGGGGAACTGAGACACAGACAGGTGCACCTCCCAAGAAACACAGCTAGTGAAGCATTAGGCTGAGTCCAGGCCTCAGGCTTCCTGGCTCAAAAGATGGTCCAGCTGCCTGTGCTGTGCTGCTGGAGATGACAAACCCTGAAACCACTGCGGCAGTCTGATCTCAGGCCTGCCAGCTACCCACGCCACGTCAGTGGCTCGTAATGAAGTCGGGCAGCACTCTGGTCACTTCACATACTAATCACTGACTTCACAATGTCACATTACCACAACTGAGGACTGAGGCCACCAAGGGGGCTGGCTTGCCTAAAGCCATGCGGCAAGTCAACGACAGGGTACCCACAGCCCTTTTCCTCTTTCCACCAGAAGAGTCAGGGTCCCCAGGGCAGGGGCGTGCCCACCCCAGGCCCAGCACCTGCACAAAGACTGTGAAAAAGATGACAGTGATGATGGCGGTGAGGAACAGGTCACACATGGGGAAGTGCTTCTTGTCCAGGAGGTAGCCCAGGGAGAAGGCGATGGCCCCTCGCAGGCCCCCGTAGGCGATGATGAACTGGTCCTTGGGGGTCAGCTTGACAATGCGGAACTTGTTGATGAACCAGGTCAGGCCCAGCACACCTGCCAGCGAGCGGGCAGAGGGGAGGTCAGGTTGTCCTCGAGCCCCTCCACTAAGCCCACCTCGCTCACTCACTTCCTGGGTCCCTCAGCCCAGGACCTCAGTGGGCCTTTAAAGAGTTCCTCAACCTGCACCTGTTCTGAAGATATCCCAGAGGCCTTCAGAGGCTCCAGGTCAAGGGATGGGAGGAGACAACAGAATGGTAATGTGCTGTTACTTATTAAAACAGCTGAGGCAGGGTGGTGGTGGCGCACGCCTTTAATCCCAGCACTCGGGAGGCAGAGCCAGGCGGATCTCTGTGAGTTCGAGGCCAGCCTGGGCTACCGAGTGAGTTCCAGGAAAGGCGCAAAGCTACACAGAGAAACCCTGTCTCGAAAAAAAACAAAACAAAAAATAAATAAATTAAAAAAAAATAAAACAGCTGAGCAGGAAGGAGATAATGGTCCTATTATCCCTCCTTTTCTATATACTGGGAATTGTCCATAATAAACCATAATTGCACATTGCAGGCTGTGAGGGAGGGTGCAGAAGAGTGCTTTGCCTGCGTGCATGAGGCCCTCGGTTTGATCCCCAGCATCACAAAACATACACACAAAGTCTGCCTGCCAACAACAAAAATTCCACCTGTAATCCCAGCACTTATGAGGCTGAGGCAGAAGGATTACCAGGAGTTAGTCTAGGTCAGCCTGGTCTACATAGTAAGATCTTGTCTCAAACAAACATAAAAAACTCCAAACAAAAAACTAAAAAATGTAGAGAGGGACAGGGGAAGCCACCCACAGCCCATTCCTTTACATATTGTACCACACAACACAACCCAGCTAGCACTGTGTGCCATACACATTAGACACATTAGAGCCCAGATCTTATACACCTCAGCACACATACACAACATATATCACCACACACACATACCACAGTCCAGCTCATAGAGACACCAACACACACCCACACCCCACAACCTAGCCTCACACTGTCTCGACGTCGCCCCTCCTCGGCCTGGCTCCTTCACACGGGGCACATACACACATCCCTCCCTTGGCCTGGGTCTGGCCCTTACCCAGCACCCGGGCGATGAGGCAGAAGAGCAGGGTGCTGATGACAAACGTCCAGTTCCACTGGTGGGAGCCGGCCACGGTGGAGACCCCGAGGAAGATGAAGATGAGGGTCTCGCTGACGCTGCTCCACATCTTTAGGAAGTATTTGATGGTGGTGTGTGACTTGTGGGAGATGTTGGCCTCCACATAGGGCCGCATCACTACGCCCGAGGCGATGAGTCTTGGGGTGAGGAAGAAAAGGGTTCAGGAGTGAGCTGCACCCACTATTAACAGGCTGACCAACCACCTGCTTACTAGGCAACTCGTAAGGACCAAACACCCACTGTCCCCTTGACACACAGGGCCAGGGAATTCTTGTATTTTGCAGACAAGAGACGGGACTTTTAGAAAAATAAGGTCACCTCCATTGTCCAGCTGAAGTGAGTCAGAGCAAGAGACTAAAGTCTGCGCAATTCCAAGGTCTCGGCCTTTTCTCCAAGGCCACACTGCATCTGCCCAGTGACAGCTAGGGACAGACTCTCTGGTCTCTCGGGTTTCCCTCCATGTACGATGCTGCCAACGCACAGGGTCCCACTAGAGCAGTGGTTCTCAGCCTTCCTAATGTGCGACCCTTTAATACAGTTCCTCATGCTGTGGTGACCCCCAGCCATGAAATTATTTTCACTGCATGTCATAACTGTAATTTTGTTACTGTTATGAATTGTAATGTAAAAA
>CABHPR010122812.1:0-12850 GCA_902168415.1 Peromyscus melanophrys
ACTACCTCTCTGTACAGACCTCCAAGTCTTCTATGGTTGGTATTGAGATTAAGGGCGTGTGTCTCCACTGCTGGCTGTATCCTTGAACACACAGAGACCTACCTAGTTTTGCCTGCCGAGTGCTAGGATTAAAGGCGTGCACCACCACCGCCCTGGCTTTCGCTATGGCTTGCTGATAGCTCTGACCCCTAGGCAACTTTATTTATTAACATACAAATAAAATCACATTTCAGTACAAATAGAATACCACTATAGATAGCAGCCTTGCCTATGGGTATAAACCAACATATTTAGAAAGCAGTTTGGCAATATCATTATTTAGCAAAATAACAGTAACAATTTTCATGATTAGGCCTGTGGTTTCCTCAGCCATGGGCTTTACATCGCCAGGCATGAACTTCTTACTGTGGAACAGGCCTATAATCCAGTTAAAATAGGTGGTGACCCTGTTAGTGTCATCCCACTGTTGCACCAGTGGGTAGGGCAGCACTGTAGAAGTGTGCAGTCCAATGATGGAATGATGGCTAAGACCACTGATGCCTTTTTCCCCAGTATACTTACTGAATTGTGTTCTCTGATTACTTTAAAAAGAAGGCAGTCTCACAGTCTGAGAATGTTTTTTTCTTATAAATTACATTTTGAAATTTGATTATTAATTAGCTAATTAATTAGCATGCCATTAATTGACATGCTAATTAATTAGCTTATGAAATTAGCTTATTACTTTTTCATATATTCTTAGGTTTGCTTAATTCACTCCATACCCCCTTTTCTTCCTATCTTCTCTCATCCCCATTTAAACCTTCAATGCCCAATGTCCTCTCTTTTTTATATCAAATATATCATCTTCTCCAATTATAATTTCATATGATTTAATTAGAGCAGAATTACATCACTTACCTACTCCTTTTCCTCACTCTAGCCATTCACTGATACCATCTTTCCGTCTACTTCCATGGCCCCCCTCTCAAGAGGCTTCTTTTTCTTTATTATTGTTACATACATATACATACATACATATATATATACATATATATGTATATACGTGTGTGTGTGTGTGTGTGTGTGTGTGTGTGTGTGTGAACACACACATTCACAATTGACTTGGTTGTTGTATGTGTGTATATGGTTTCAAGGGTGACCACTCTGCATTGGACAAATTATAAGGGGAACTCAACCCTCAGAAAGGCTAATTCTTCTCCCTATAGAAATTTGTTGCCTGTAGTTCTCTGTCTAGAGGTGGGACTACACAAAATTTTGCCTTTCTACATTAGCATGTCCATTGATAATATCATTGTTCTAGTCTTTATTTAGACATTTCTAGGAGGTAGTATTTCACAGCAGACTTCTGGATATTCTGGCTTTTACAATCTCCCTGACCCTTTTTTCACAATATTCCCTAAGCCATAAGAAGAAACAGGAGCTGTGATGTAATTGTATTCAGTGGAGCTGTCCTTCCTCATTGCTGTTTGATATTTTGCTTATGTTTTGACAAATAAGGCTTGCTTGGAGTCAGAGGGCAGAGCTAGACACTAGCTGACCTAAATTAACCATAAAGGTTTGAAGGACTGTACACAGAAAGAAGACAAGAAGTAGTCAAGTGCAGTGGAGAGAGGATCTCAGCCCTTTTACATGGAGAAATGATAGAGGTAGAAGTTGACTGATGGCAGCTCCCTGCTTCTCTGATCTTTCAGGTTCTTACCCTGATATCTGACAGATGATTTTTTTATTGATAAATATAAATTAGATTAATGCTTCATCTAGCACCCAACATGGAGCTCAAACCCAGGGTTCTGAGATTAAGAGTCTCATGCTCTACTGACTGAGCTCTAATCAAACTCAAAAGATACGCTTAATAAACAGAAAGGGTTAATAAAGGTCCCCAGAGATAGATTGTACAACACTTTATTAATTTTAAAATTTCTAAATGCTAATGAGAAAGGAATGACAGCTTTGGAGAGATTCTGGATAATAGAAAAAAACTACAGAATTAAATCAGCTTTTATACTTTAAAGATGTGTTGATCTCAGAATGGAAACCAGGATATGTGTTATGTTGGGAAAGAGGTTTTTCTTCTGTTTCCACAGGAGAAGAAAAGCTATGGATTCCATCAAAATTGATATAGATTTGAATAAAAGGGACCTCTTGATTAGAAGAGGTGATAGTTCATCAACCAGAGTGACCATTCAATCTAAACTAACTTATAAGATGAACAAATGCTTTTCATTTGACCAGATATTACTTTACAAAAGGGAAACTCCCAAAAGTTAGGGTTGGGACAGGGTTTTGGTTTTGTTTTTCAGGAGAATGAAGGAATCCAACTAAGGAATCTGAAGACCACTGGACAAATGAGACATCTGAAAAAAAGGGCGAATCATCCAGAGAAAATGTCCCAAGAAAAAGAGTAAATTGGCCTATTGGTATAGCAAATTTCCAACAGGATAAAATTTAATAAAATTTCCCAAATGTTTGTTTCTGCTCTTCTCTACAGATGTATAATGCAAATGTTCTTTTTGTACTCCTAGTTCAATTAAAAATTAAATTTGGCTTGGAGTTGGAATGTGGCCCTCTCCTTATCTAAACTCAAGCATGCTTGTTAAAGGAAAATCCAAAATCTCTGTCTCATATCAGAATATCCACCTGATATGGGACAGAAAAAAACAAAAATAAAAACAAAAATTAAGTGACTATTTTATTGCCACTAATCTCATAATTCTTTGGTTTTATTTTGACTTTATAAAACCTTTCTTATGGTATAAATATTATCTCAAAATTTGTAAGATATATATATATACACACACATATATATACATAAATAACTTTTGTCATGATATAAATAGTCATATAGAGTACTGACTAATTTTAAAAAAAGGCTTCATCTTCCTGTACATGATTTCAGGTTTGAGTCTCTATCAGGTAACTAAGAATTAAGTTTTTGTACTCTGGATATACATACACATTAGGGTCCTTTAACCTCTGTCAGATCTGCTGCATATGACATTTAAAATATTTAAGTTTTCTACAGTGAACCATGATCATGCCTAACAGCACATTTGAAGTATTCAAAAGGAGGATGGGACAGTCCTTTAAAAATCCTGCTTCACAGAAACTGTCAGATATTCTAGGCCTGCAGACCAAAGATGGATGCGCCAACATTACAGAGAAACCTTGGGTGACTCTCCAGGCAGCCAGCTATTTCTGTCATTTCTTAGTTTTGGAAGGTGTTTGTTCTGCCCTTCCTGTTTACTTGAGTAATATAATATCCTTCTCAGGTCTCTAATGAAGTTGAAGACTAGATAGTTATAGGTTTCCTTTTTACCAAATTCAGATAGGAAACTCACAAAGGGGGTGTAAAGTACATAAGGTTGAGAGACATAAAAAGAGAGTTTTGGGTTGATAATGCAAGTTAGGATAGAAAGTGAGTTAGGGACAAACCTTTGGACTCATCAAGATAGGACAGATAATGGAATATTTTCTCTGAATTTGTCAAATGCTAATGGACTGGAAATTGTTAATGTAATTCTTACCTTTGTATATTTGTATATAGTTATTGTACTTTTTGCATATAGTTTATCTATGTTAGTTAAAACCTTTGGTTTTATTTAGACCAAAAGGGGAAATGCAAGATATTTTGTTTGTGTTCTGACAAATAAAACTTGGTTGGAGTCAGAGGGCAGAGTTAGCCACTAGCTAACCTAAATTAACCATAGAGGTTTGGAGGATTGTGGACACAGAGGAGACAGGAAGTAGTAAGGTGGGGTGAAGAGAGGATCTCAGCCCTTTTACATGGAGAAATTATAGAGGTAGGAGTTGACTGGTGGGTGTTCCCTGCTTCTCTGATCTTTCAAGTTCTTACCTCAGTATCTGACTACTGTTTTTTTTTATTGATAAAGATTTATTAGATTAAAGCTTCACTTCAATGTCTGTTGATCTCTGTGTTGTGTTCAGTTGTGGTTTTCTATGATTGTCTCCTTGTTTGATGAGGAGTGGTAGTGACACTTGTCTGTGGAAATAATGAGAAGATTTAAAATGTAATAAGAAATTATGCTGGTCTAGGAAAGTAGCAGTAGTAAATTCTTTGCTAAAGTTAATGACCTTACTAACCTTAAGAACATGGTTAGGCTACATCTCCAGGCTTGATAGCCTTCCTGATGAGTGGTCCTCAAGTCTAATTAGTTGTTGTTTGCCATTGACAGGTGAATGCCACTTACTGCACTTTCATGCATATCTCACTATGTTGATATTTGTTGTGTTTCATATATGTTGCAGCTGGGTAGGACTACTTAATTACTTCCCTCCCCTGGCAGATTGCATAGCATTTCTGGAACCATGGAGAGTACAAGAAGGAGGCTTTCAGCTCAGATCCAGCTCATATCATCTGATTCATGTATCCTAAATGTATATCTCAGCAATACAAGCCCACCCTAACCACTGAAAGGCAACCAATGGCTAGTTCTATAATCTATACTGGTTGGGAGATCACTTAGACTACTCTGACTGACCATTCAGGAGGAGAGTTCTTGTGCATGCTCTATTTTAATTCAAATTTTTTCCAATTGTCAATGAAATGTAAGCACAATGTCACTTTTATATAACATTTTCAATCAGTAAGTTAAACTCTTAATTTTTTTTCTTAGATACATCATCTATATGTATGTCCTTTCAAGGTCCCTATTCCCCTAGCTACAGATAATTTAAATTATGTTGTTTTTGCCATTCCTTAGCATCACCTCCCACCATTTGTGAAGAACATGCCAACCTGTAATTCATCAGGTGAAATATCTGTCACTTTATTAAAAAATCCTTTTTTCACTCTGTGGATTAGAGTAGGTATGAACTGTTAGAGATCCCTTTACTAATATGTTATTGCCTTTATCACAAGCTATAAGAAAGCACATACTGATATAATTATTGTAATCAATTTCCTTCCATCCTAAATGCCAAGTTTTAGATAAATTGTTCTGTTCTTCACTGTTGTTTTCCCAGTTATTAGCAGTAATAATATGTCCCAATTTTGGCACTTATTCACTGCTTGACAAGTATGATATAAATGAGTAATACAAGAATAAAGAATTGATTAAAGTATAAATAATGATAAATACAAGATCTATAGTCTTTCATTTTTAAATGCCATCATAATACTTATTTTCCACAGACAAAGCTAGGGAATATATAAAGTGTGATTTTAATGATAATCAAACAAAATAAATTTAACATGCATTTGAGTGATCAAAGTGTTTCTCTGTGATCAGTATAATGCTTACTATGATGTGTCTCCTTATCAAGGGATAGAAGGTGTTTGTTTTTTCTGTCCTTTTCCTCAGTTCCAGCGCTTTTCCAGGTATATTAGTAACTAGCAAGTTTTGTTGCTTAGAGAACATGATTTTGACTAAGATTTATCTTCCCCACTATTTTATTCTGGGACTGACTGCTGATGGAGGCCTTCTGGGTTCTCCATTGTGAGAACAGTGTACTTGTGATCACTGTAGAGGTTCAGGGGACCCTGTGGAGGCACATTCTTTGGTACCTGGAGTTCACCAACTAATCAGGGCTCACCTGGGCTCATAGAGACTAAAAGAGCAAGCACAAAGCCTGCACGGATCTGTACAGGTCCAGGTCCCCTTTGTAAATGTTATGGCTGTGAGCTTGGTGGTTTTGTGAGACTCCTAACAGTGGTAGTGGGTATATCCCTGATTCTTTTACCTTCTATTAAGACTAATTTCCTCCTGGTAGTGGCCTTGTCCCCACTCATTATGAGGGCTTTTGTCTTGTCTTATTGTATCTTGTTATGTCTAGGTTGACCTTTGTCTCTTAGAGGTCTCTCTCTCTCTCTCTCTCTCTCTCTCTCTCTCTCTCTCTATCTCTATCTCTATCTCTATCTCTATCTCTATCTCTATCTTTCTGTCTGTGTGTATGTATTTCTATGTACATCTGGATATATATGTTTCTGTGTAAAATAATTAGGTTTAAAAATGTTTGGAGTATATAGATGTAATGATTACCATTATGTAAAGGGTATGTATACACATATTTTACGCATATAATGCATTAAAAAGTTCTCATGGATAGATATGTAAGATAGGAATGAATAGATAATAAATATATGTCAACTGATGTGTTCAAATGATAGTAAATGATACTAAAAAGTGATAAATATGAAAATGTGACACATGGAAATAAAATGTAATGCCATTATTAGATCAGATGCACAAATATCAGAAAATATTAAAATAATTTCCAAAAAGCTTGTTTTAATCTATCTAAGCAGTAGATTATGAGTTCCATAAAAGGTTAGGTGAGTCAAAAGACTGCTCCATTTATTCTCAGTATTGCATTTGAGATGTCCATCATTTAAAACCCTGAAGCGTGGGATGTGACAAACACAGGGTGTGGTTCCTAAACTAATTTCAAGAAAGCATTTGTTGCAGAAACCAGCTTCAAAGTACCCCTGGGCTGTGGACAACCACGTTGCCTGCATGTCCTGTCTTCCTAATGCAGTATTGGTTGGAGAGAGCGCAGGGTAAGATGAAGGGGAGGACAATTTTGGACAAGTCTATGAGGTTCTACTGCCCTGAGCCCCATCCCAGTATGAGGCTCTGTTGTCAGCCTTTCACCTTCTGGCTTCTTTTTCCTCACAGTGTCCCCTAGTCTTGCTCTCAGCCTCACTCTCTTCGCTTAGTACCTGAATGGGTGTGAGATAAAAAGAGTAAGGTAACAATTCTGAACCTAACATGGTGATACAGATATGTCATCCCAGCACTCAGAAGGCAGAGGGAGGAGAATCTCAAATCACAGTCAAGTCCTGGCTGCAAGCTGAGGCTATGTCTGAAAGGAAAAGAAAAAAAATGATATTTAAAAGTATATCACACCCACTGATGTGTTAGCAATAAGAACTCCATCGTTGGTGGCTGTGACCACTTAGTATGTGTCTTTATGTCAACAATAAACACATATGAATGGTTCAATATTCGCAGTCATTCTGTAGTAAATGCAATTATTCCCGTTTTTCTGATATGGAACCTGAGATACAAGATGTCAGAATTCCTGTTCAAGGTCATGCATTTAGTAAGAGGCAAAAATACTAATCAACTGTAGCAGATTTTTGTGCGGTTCATAGCCCATGTTTTCCACAAACACACTAGAAAATGTAAATAAAATGGAATCACTTTCAGAAGTGAGGTATTTCATTTTTACAAATAATGCAAGTAACATGTTGAAAAGGGAAATTAATTTTAAACCTTTTTTTTCTTGATACCGCTGCTCACAGCTTATTAAATACTAATGCTAAGTCTGACATCTATATTTCTGTACATGGTTAATTTTACTTCAGTGCAATAAATGTGCAAATCATAATTTTGACTTTCCGAATGACATTGGGTGATATTTTGTTTTCAATTATGTTTTCAATTATGAACACTGTCTACCTCCTGAGGCTTCCAGTTAAGATAAAAGGAAATGTCACAGTGAGGAGTAGTCAACTCATTGAGAGTCATGGTGTGAAGTGGTTGTTAGGAATCCCTGCCAGATGGAGTTATTTGTAGTGATGAATGATTTCAAGTTCTATACAAGTAATTTAAAATCCATTCTCAGTCATGAATGAATTCAGTATCATATAAGCAAGAATTAATATCATGTGAGTTTTTTCAAAAACTGAAACATTTTAAATTATATTTTTTAGCATTAGATAGCTGTGCAAAATATTTATTGTAGCAAAGGCAAAATAGTCCTCAACTATTTGGGTATCAACATTAAGCATATTATGTGAAATACTAATGTGTCTAAGAAGGAACTTTATTTTGTCAATAACAAGGGTATGCTTGCTGGAAAAAAGTCATGGAGGATGCATAAAGCACAATCAATTCAGCATATTTTGGTATCTTTTTCTATATGTATATCTCAGAAGATATCAGAGATAGTGAAGCTGAAATGGCTTTTGAAAATAATTAATTTTTATTGAATTATTTCTTTCTCTCCACCTTCTTCAAAACCTTCCCATTTCTCTTCTTAAATTCATGTCTTCCTGTTTTTAATCAATATTATTACATATATATGTAAATGAATATATAAATGTAACTTGCTGAGTTTGTTTATTGTTGATTGTATGTTTGTCTTTAGTGCTGACCACTTGGAATTGGATAAGTGCTTAAGGGGCTAATCCTTGGAGAAAATTAATTCTCCTTCTATCAGAAGTCTTTAATTCTCTGTAGCTTTTTATCTAGAAATGGGGCACTATAAGCTCCATTTTTCCATCTTTTATTTTATTTTAAGGCAGGGTCTATGCAGTCCAGTACTAAGAAACTTACAAGAAAAAGAAAATGACTAGAACATGAAGCAGAAAAGTCATTAAAAGTCAACAGGAGAAAAATATATCACATGGAAGGAAAAGAATAGTAACTGTCATTCTTAGAAATATATTTTTCTTTCAGAATGAAATATCTGTCTTACAGAAAAGGTGGTGATTTTCACAGCTGTATTGCCTGTTGTCTATGAAATGAAGACCTAACTCTTTGGCATTCTTTCTAGTATGGAAAAGCTTTAAATGAATAGCTTAGTGCTCTTCATGTTAGGCTGTATATTCTGACCACCATCTCATTCTTCAGGGATCTTTTCCTTATCAAAAGAATGTACTAAAAAAATGGAGACTGAATGCCCTCTTCTAAGCCTACATTCATTCTCTTGGGACTTAGCCCACTAGTTCTTCCCTGTCTCCTCTAAGCTTTCCTTCTAGTCTATCTCTATTACTTTGTGACGCCATGCTGACCTACAGTACCAATCTCTACCAAGAACATACAGCTGCCATACTTGGAAGAACCCAGAAAACCTCTCTAATAGGGACTGTACAATCGCCACACTTAACTACATCCAGTTTGAGGTAACAGTAACCAAATCTTGAACTCCATTTGCCTAAATCCTCATACAAAAGCACAACCATGAACAATGAATACAACATGTCTCCTCCAGAAACCAGAAACCCCTGTTGTAATAGGCCCAGATAAAGCAATTTAGATAAGCACAAGACAAAGACTTGAAAATAGCAATTGTGCATATGTTTAAGGACCTTAAAGAAGATAAGAATAGAGCTTTAATGAGGATCTGAAAACACAAAGCAGTAACTAAACACTACTTCTTTTGGTTTGTCTACTTGTTTTCTAAAGAGAGAGAGAAAGCAAAAGCATAGAGTGAGGTGGGTGGGAAGGTGGGGACATCTAAGGGGACTTATGTGAAAGGAAATAGCAATCTGAATATATTTTATGAAAGAAAAATAATTAAAAATGACAGAAAGTACTGGTATTATCCATTTTTTAATAACAATGTTTTCCATAAAGGTTTCACCCTACGGAATAGCTTTCATGGTTACAGAAAATTCTGTATAAGCTGTCAAAAGAGGTAATCAATTAAGCAGTTCTACCCAACTTCAACACCTATGAATCACAGCAATTACCAGCATGACAAGAAATGCATGAAGATTCAATATGTGGAACTCACATGTTGGTGACAAACAACAGCTTTCTAATCAGACTTAAAGTCAACTCAACAGGAGGTATAGCATGCCTAGTACTGGAAAATTAGGTAGCCTTCTCTGGCTAGTGAGGCCATGGATCTTGGAAAAGAATTTACGGCTACCTCTTTTCTTGACCAGGATAATTATTTGCTACATTTTAAATCTTTGTATCAACAGATAAATGTAGCTACCACCTCTTATCAAGGAGTCCTCTCTTTATGGCAAATAGGGATTATCATAGGAAATCACAATCAGACACAGAGCAAAGATAAGAGATCATGGGTAACAAAGTCCCTACAGATATATCTATCACAGAGTTCCTGCATCTATGGCTAAAGAAACACGACAGAAGAATGGACAGGCAAAGATTGTAAGAGCCAGAGTACCAGGAAGTCTTTTGTGAAACACTCTGTCCTAGAAACGGCTGCATAAAGAGGGCCAGAAAATGGCACTATCCATAGACAAGCTAACACGAAAGTGTGGAACATCAAGAGATCCCACATCTAGACAAAGAACTACAGGCAAGCAATGGCTGCTGGGAGAAGGATTACCCTCTTTTGGGAAAGAGCTCATTAAAGTTGTCTAAAGTGGAATGGTTAGCCTTGAAACCATGTACACACCACCAACAAAAATGGACTCAGCAGGTGATGTGCATATGTGTGTGTGTGTATGCACATATGTACATATATACAAAAATGTGACAATAATAGTCAAAGGAAAAAGGCTATCACCTTGAGAGCATGACGGTTGCTGTGGAATAATTCTACTGTACACTATGAATATGTATTATTCTCATTGCTTAATTAAAGGCTGACAGGCTGGTAGCCAGGCAGGAAGTTAGGTGTGAAAGCCAAACTGAGAATGGTGAGAGGAAGGTGGAATCAGAGGAGTCACCAGCCAGATGCCAAGGGACAAGAGATGAACATGCCATGCTAATAAAGGTACTGCCACATGGTACAGTGTAAATAAGGGATATGGGTTAACTTAAAATACAAGAGCTAGTTAGTAATAAGCCTGAGCTATTGGCTAAGCATTTACCATTAATATATGCCTCTTGTGGTAATTTGGAAGTGGTTTCTGGGATGAAACCTCTGTCTACAGAGGGTGGCATTGGTTTGAGGGAGGATAGTTGGACAGACTGGAGGAATGGGGGAGTTAAATAATAGTAGTTTAATCAAATATATTTCAAAAATAAATTGAAGTTATAATTGTATTTTTCAAATAAGTCATATTTTTAAATTGTTAAGGTCAAGGAACAGGTTTATTTGATGATTTCCTTTAAAATAAGCATATTTTTCTGAACTGTATTTTATTATTCTATAGGTACAGTTGTCTGTCTCATGACAGACAACTATTGTCAGTAAACATATCATAGTGGCAACAATTATATAAAATATTTACAAATTGATTCAGCGATGTATAAAATGAAAAACAAACAAAATCTTATAACCAACTAAGACATCCAAAGAATTCAGAATTTAATTTACAATAGAAAATCAGTAACATATAATGAATTCCATACAAAACTATTTGAAAAGCTAGATTGAAAAATAACTTTTGACAAAATTTAACATGATTTAAAGTACATAAACTATAATGTAGATATAGGAATAATCTCTCTCAGCATGATTATAAATGCTTACCAAAGTACTAAATACCTTACCCAATAAGGGAAAGGTGAACTTTATTAACTATCATCATGATAGTGAAAGATATTCAACTCACTACTCTGTTCAATATGTCTCTAGAGGTCTTATCCAATGTATTGAACTTGGGAAATATCAAAATATATGCAGAATAGAAAGAAAAGGTTTTGAACCAAAACTTTCAAGTCATTCAAGTGCTCAACATAAGTGGATCTCAAAATTAGATACTTCCATGTTTGGTTATACTCTATATCTTGATCAGTTGTGACTTTCTTTAATGATATCCATCTGCTATAAAATTAAAGATGTTTGATAGGGGCACACATATCTGTGGGTATAGGGAGGAGAGTTAAGAATGCTCTTAGAGATTGTACTAGTTTGGGAATGAGAATGACATTGTAGGTGCTCTTCTAGGTTAGATGGCCTCATCAGCCATGGATATCTAGCTATGTTAAAGGACCAGGCATGTATTTTCCCTGGTGAGTAGGCCTTAAGTCTAATTTGACAACTGTTAATAGAGCTTAGTAAATGGCCTACTCCTAAGGCACAGGAAAACACAAGAGAGTGGTCAGAACGATTGTATCAGCATGTCTTATTTAAGATTATGTTTCTATGTATGACAGGTAAGCTGCACCCATGGAATCTCAGCAATATGGTTTTCTAAACAAAACCTTCACAATGACAACACCAGGTGACATGTTATCATGGATGTAGAAAATTTCACAAAGTCCTATCCCTAGAGTAAAAGCTACAGACACGTGGTCAGTTATAAAATATGTAGTTAGGAGCAACACTAAATAGACTCAGTAGACTATATATGCATATATATATATGCATATATGTGTAATGTATATATACATACATATGAGTATGTGTTTGTGTTTATGTATATATGTGGGAAAACCGATTATTAAAGAAAAAGAGGGCATTAATTTAAGAGGGAGCTGGGTAAGAAAATAGAGTGTTTGGAGGGAAGAGAGGTAAATGATGTAATTACAGTAAAAATATATATCAAATGAAAATATATTTTAATTGGAACCAGGTATAGTGACACACAGCTTTAATTCCAGTGCTGGGGAGCCCAAGGCAGGAAGATCTCTGAGTTTGAGGCCAGCCTTGTCTACAAAGTGAGTTCCAGGACAGCCAGAGCTAAAGAGAAAAACCATACTTCAAAAAAAAAAAAAAAGAAAAAGAAAAAAGAAAAAGAAAAGGAAAAGAAAAACACATATTAGACATTTCTAATTTCCTAATAAGTAATGTCTTCTTGTTGCAGTGCATTAAGTGTCATTGATACTAGCTTTTAGTACACACATATGTTGTTATGTACTTACTTCTCTCTGCACTCTAAATATTTTAATAAAAATGCATTAATAAGGAAGTCCTCCTTCAATTCTGATATTTTGGGTCTGTCTTTTTTTTGCTCTAAATACATGTATTCCTCAAATTTCTTTTTACTGCAATGGCTATCTAGTAGTTTTTTTTTTTTTTTAAAGCAGAGGAAAAGGTTCATTTTTGCTCACAATTTTAAAGATTCCCTTCCATTGATCACTTGGCCCCACTGTTGTTGGTCTTTTTGAGGAAAAACACTATGGATAGACTATGTGCTGGAGTAGGTTGCTCACTTCAGGGAAACCAAGAAAGAAAGAAAGAAAGAAAAAGAAAGAAAGAAAGAAAGAAAGAAAGAAAGAAAGAAAGAAAGAAA
>CABHPR010122812.1:12860-27001 GCA_902168415.1 Peromyscus melanophrys
AAAGAAAGAAAGAAAGAAAGAAAGAAAGAAAGAAAGAAAGAAAGAAAGAAAGAAAGAGATCAGAAGAGAGAAGAGGGGGATTGGTAGGTAAAATAAATAAAACAAATTCACAATCACAGATCCCCCTCTTCCCTCCTCCCACCCTTCTAGCCTCCCCCTCCCAACCCATCCCCCCATGCCCTCCTACAAGAAAGTAAGGCCTCCCATGGGTAGATACATTTAGTAGATGCAGGTCCAAGCCCCTCCCCCTGGCTCAAGGCTGTGTGAAGTGTCCCACCACAGGTAGAGGGCTCCAAAGAACCCACTCATGCACCAGGAATGGACCCTGATCCTACTGCCAGGGAGCCCCTTAAGCAGATCAAGCCACACAACTAACTATCTTGCTATCTAATCCCATGCAGGTTCCACAGCTGTTGGTCTAAAGTTCAAGAGTTCCCACTAGTTTGATTTGTTTGTCTCTGGAGGTTTCCCCATCATGATCGTGATGCCCTTGCTCATAGAATCTCTCTTCTCTCTCTTCAAAGGATTGTATGAGCAAGGGCATCTGGTACTTTCAAGTCAAAAGTCTAACTATTATGGACATTGTACTGTATAGAAAAGAATTAGGTAGAACAACTGAAATTTCCACATAGACAGTATTTGGAACTGTCATACCTTTCTTCACCTTTTAGCTCAAAATTAATAACATTTTAACACGTATTTACTTCTTAACATCTGATGCTCAGCCATTGTCTTTGTCTTTTATTATGGGCTCTATGAGTCCTGAAATCATGGCATGAAGGAAATCAAAAGAGTACTATATATTTACTCAATAAATACTATCATTCTGATGGACTTGACTGTCTAGGCTAACATTTTAGACTTAACTAATGCACATACAGAAACATTTTTTATAGAGAAAGACTTATTAGATGTATGCTATAAAAAATTTAAAGCTGCCAAACTATCAGCTACATCCTCTATTCCCTGGACGGGCAATTATATGTAATTTCCACATTTGTCTTTGATTCATACTCCACATACAATAGCATGCAGTTTATTTTGTAAATATTTCCTAGAAGTTCATAGAGTGAAAGGGTTTTCTTTACAAACCACTTAAGGGAAATTTACTTGCACTGTTAAAGTGCTAGAGGATTTTGACAGAACAAAAGAGAAAAACTGAATTCTTCAAAAAGTCATGCAGTGTTTTAATTAAAAACAATAACTTTGATAATTATAATAGCAATAATGACGGCAATAAAAGCTGCTGCTTATTTAGTACTCAGTCTGAAACTATGTTCTATCAAGCATTGACAGCTAAATTTTCGGCAAACTTATGTTCTTACTTTAAAATCCAGGCATAAAGGTACCAGAACTTTCTGCTAGTTTATATATGGTACCTGGTCCGTATCTATTTGCCCCACTAACAATAAAAAATATGAATTTTATTTGCCAGTCATTATTCTCATTATCATAATGAACATTCAGTTAAAGGACTCAAAAAGAGGACTTGGTAGAATCTATGTTGGCCTTTTTCATTCCTTTCATACTTGATTATTAAACAAGATAATTTGGGGTGGAAACCTATGCTCCTCTATCTAAAGAGTAGCACAGGTTTCGTGAAAATATTCTCCATTTCTAAGGCAGATAAGACCATTAACATTTTCAGTGTATAGGATTTTATACAACCTGTAGCATGAATTCAGTCAATTTCCTTAAATGACTGAAATTAATCATGTTAAATGGTAGAATGAGGTCTGAGAATGGCACATGCTCTCTTCCCCATGTGTGCAGTCATGGAAATCAAAGTTTTGAAACATCTATGCCTGAAGTGCAAATCACTTCATTTAACATAGGTTTCTTAGGGACTATATTCTAGTCCCTTAGAACTTGATCTTTCATTCAGAAAAAGTTGATAAAAGGTGAAAGACTTTAGAATTCTTATAATTCATAACTTCAGTAGGTGACTGGTTAAATTGCCTACTTAAATTCCACAAGTAAGCTGCCAATGCAGCATTAGGGGTCAAGATTATGTGACAACTGTTCTGTGGCCTACTGGTTTTAAACAGCATGTTAGATGCCGCAGAATTGGCTCACACTGAGCTCTGAGCTCCCACCCTCTCCCCTGCACTGACAGCAATTATTCCAGCAAGTCTTTCATTCTAGAAGCCTCCGTATCATCAGTGATAAGAAATAATTGTTATTCTCAGCAGAAACACACAGGAGTGCACATGGTTGATATTCTTGTCCTCCAAATAATTTTTCCCCAAATCAGGGTTAAGTCACATTGATTAAAAGGCCTGAGCTTCAATCTGATATTGCCATTGATTGCCCCGAGCTTGCCTGAGCTTTAGGAAAGGATTTCAATTTCCAGGATCTGTGCTCCACTTTTCAAAAGCTGAAACTTCACTTCACTGGAGAAATAAAAACGACAACAGGGACTTTCCTCATTTCAATCCCTGATTTGACCATGCATCCACCACTGTGTGTTTTTCAATATCCAACTACATCATCACAGGTCAACCAGAGGGCTCTTTCTGCTGACAGCCTTACCCTATCCTTCAAATTTGAAAGTAGTGCAGCTTGCCACAGTGTTCTTGCATTTCTAATCAAATAGAACATTTCCTTTAATTGTGGTTTTATTTTGCTCAAGTAACAGAATGATTTTAAGAAAACCTGAATGCATTAAATACTCCCACACAACAGGTTATTTGTTCTTGAATAAAAAATATGTATAAATAAAATCTAGGATTTAAAATTCTAAGATTTGTACATAAATCACAGTTAGTTCACACATTATTTTATAGTTAAAGTCCATAGTTGACATTGTGATGTTTCCATGAAAGGAAAAGGTAAAGTTTATTTCTAGTATTTTGTCTGTCAGATATTTACAGAGCCTTATTTGCTACGTGAGTATTAACCACAAGTGTACCAGTGTTGGGCTGTTTCCCCCTCTACCCTCAGTCAAAGTATTTGCAACCCTGATTTACCTTAAACTTAAGTATACATTTATTTTATATCTTTATAAATCAATCTTATTTGACTCTCACGTTTTTGTGTGTATTCCTCAATAATTACAGTCAATTTAATTTGGCTTTCCCATGGTATTTATTTCATTAACCAACTCTAAGACATAGGAGCCAGAGAAGATAGTGTCCTAGGTTGTAAACTCCCTTATCCACTCATTTTGTTTGTTTTGAGTATTTTCATAAATTAAAGTTTGACAATTTTAGAATTCAAATCTAAATTATTTTTTAATTTATTGAGATTATAACTTAACTACAGTATTTCTCCCTTCCCTTTCATCCCTTCAAGCCCTCACTTATACACATCCCTACTCTTCTTCAAATCCATGACCTCTTTTTTATTGTTATTACATGAATATATGTATTTGTACATATTCCTAGATATAACCTGTTGAATTCATATAATGTCAATGTTACTCTGTGGATGTTTTTCAGGACTGATCAGTTGGTACTAAATCAAATCTAAGCTGTTGATCATTCAAATTAGCAAATAAGTTTTCTTAAAAGTAGGAAGGATTATCTTTGGTCATTTTCAAGAACAACTTGCAGAGTTCTCCTGATCTTGAAAGGTGGCATTACTGTAAATTATTCCAAGAAAAAATCTTTAAAGGCTTTTAAGACAGCAAGATAATGATATTAATTTCCATCTACAAAAGTTAGCATTAATAATAACTGTCATGAATACAAAGGCAGACATGCTATGAAAGCTGGGATTCATAAATTTTTTTGGACAATGAAATTTATTTCAATTTAATATTGGAGACTAAAATAAACATACAATGAAATAATAAAACATTTTTCAGCCAATCTTCCTTTCTCTTTCTAAAAAAGTAATAAAATTCCTAGGTTGAGAGTAAACTAGACTGTTATAGTTTAAGAACAGTAAGCACAAAATAAAATTTGTTAAAGAATAAAATGTGTGTTTTTGGAAAAAATAAATAAACAAGTAAATAAATAGGAAAAGGTTCTCAGACAATCTCTTCTTCATCCCCCTTGCTGCGATGCTGTCTCGTTGCTCTGTGTGCGTTGTTTTTGATAACTTTTACATTTGTTTTCTGACAAGTAAAATCTGTTTCTTTTTCAATTCCTACTAATGTTTTATTGCTGTGTTTGAAAGGCAACAATGAACTGTGTCTGTCTAGACATTGTATCTCCCATTCTAATGAATCTGCCAATTCCCTTCAACAATCCATTGCTCCCACTTTTCAATTACATTTTGCCACAGTGATATTGTCATAGAAGCATTCTGAATATAGAGAAGTCGATTGTTTGTAACATACTCTTACTCAGTTTATCTGAAGTACAGTGACCATTGAAAATTCAGATTTTATGCTGTTTTCATATTTGAATATGTTGTAAGCACAAATCATTTCAAAAGACTTAGTATATCTCACTGGAATTTATGTTTGGGAATTAAAACAAAAATGTGTCATTTGGTGTTATATATGCATATGATGTGTTTTGAATGCATGTATCCATTACTCTCTCTCATTACTTCCTAATTCATGCTGGACCCTGTCTTCCCTAAAAGTTCTCTCGCCACTTTTATGTCTTTTTTGGCCCCTCTTTGCTCTTTCACCCAGTGGATTTTGTTAGAGTTCCTTGCATATGCACTGATGGGAGCTATTTACTCTAGCAATGACCAATTATTACCAAGTGTCAACATTTCTGAAGAAACTTACTCCTCCTTCCTTGGTATCTATTAAACATCAAAGGTTTGTCAAGGTGAAATGAGAACTCCCACCTCCTCCCCTATCCATGATGGAATGTTGAAATGCCCAATATTGTGCTGGTAACCCAAGATTCTTGGATTTCATGAGTGCAATGGCTGACGTGTGAACAGAAAACAGCATTTCACAACAATCTCTTCCTCCTCTAGCCCTTACCGTTGCTTTTCTGGCCCCTCTTCTGTGCTGTTCCATGAGTCTTAGACGGGGTAATAAATATGATTCATATAAGGCTATACACTCAATAGTCACTTTATCCTCAGAACTATGACCATTTCAATGTCTCTACATAACTGATAACCACTGTGAAAAGGAATTTCTCTGACAAAGGCTGAAACATCATTAGGCTAAGGGAAAAAGTAATTTAAGGTGGTTGTTACAGACTCATGGCTGGATGAAGTCCCAAGAACAAGTAATATTTACTTGATATACCCATGGTACTTAAATAATACTCGAAGGCCCAGGAACATGGTGATGGACAGGACAGAAACAGGGTAAGAACTGGAGGATGGGGATCAAACTGTGAAACTCTGTTTGTAGCTGTACCATTGCCATAGCACCCATGAACTCACAACAGCTACAGTTTTCTACTTTGCATGGGAATAAGACTGAAGGCCAAATATTCAGTTATAGATAAGCTAAAGTCACATGCGGACCATCAGCGGGGAGGATAACATTGTTTTGAATAATATAGGCACTGATGTATTATTCACAGCCCTTTAGACGAGTGATTCTCAACCTGTGGGTCACAACCCATTGAGAATTGAATGGTATTTTCACAGTGGTCAAATATCAGATATCCTGTGTAGGAGATATTTACATTACAATTCATAATAGTAGCAAAATTACAGTTATAAAATAACGAAAATTTTATGATTGGAGTCACACAACATGGGGAGCTATATTAAAGAGTTGCAGCATTAGGAAGATCAAGAACCACCACTGCTCTAGATAATGGCAAACACATGCCTAATTTGATAGCCCTGGTTAAGTTCATTATGTCATAAAGCAAACAAAGCAAATAAATATTGAAAGTGTGATGAGGATTTTCTGGGGTGAGGATGATGGATGGGCTGAGGATAAGTGGGTAGGGAATGAGTGTGAGCAGAATGTATTATGTACATGCATAAAACTATCAAAGAATTAACTAAATAATATTTTCATACATGTCATAGATTGCTTTTATTTTGTGTCTCTGTACATTAAACAGAGCCATTTCATCATCATATTGAACTTTTCTTTCCATTTTTTAGGTACATCTTTTAGCATTTTAAAAATGTTATCTTGTTTAACCTAATGACAATACTAAGAGGCAGGTTCTAAATGTTTCCTTTTGTAGATATTGAGATCTGGCATAGGAGGATTAAGAAGTTGTCCATCATCTTAGCACTCAAGAGTGGTCTGTTCAGCACATAAGATGAGCTCTGACTGTGTCATCCAGTATGTGATATTTAGATTATCAGAGTAGTGCTGGTTGTAAAAATCTCTGTTTTGTTGTCAATCTGAAATTTAGCTGATGAGATTTGATCACTTTGCTGGCCTTCTTGTCAATGTGTGCGGGCATGATTAAATACATGTGGACTATTGCGGGCACTGTATTTATCAAAGTTAACATGATGAAATGTTATTCAGTGGCCCACTACAATCAGTCCATAGTTGCAACTGTTTTCTCATTTTCCAAAGAGGCATACCTGCTAGAAGAAATGTCTAGATATATCACAAGGACCACCATAGAATTAAAATTTCACAGCTTCAGTAATTCATGAAACACAATTAATAAAGCACAAATTATATATGGCCAGTAATGAAGTGGATATTTCATTAATCTGTGGAGAGATTAAAAACAATAGCTTCTACCCCTGGTTTAGAGCTTTCTCCTCCCCCTCTTTTTTGTTGTTGTTTTATTTTCTTGTTGTTTATTTCCTTTTTAGTTTTAAATATGATTTAACTCAATAAGACATCCTTGGTTGTTTGAAAACAGTAGTTGAAGTGACCATTGTGATAGAAAATTCTTGACACTCTGGCTTCTTTCATGAGTCTCATTGGGCATTGATTCATTTAACATAATTAAAAAAGCCTTGTGTCACCATTGTGCTAGCATATTTCTCAGCAGGACAGCATTGCAGATCAAAGAGACTGTGGCTGGGTGTTTACATTTCTCTTTTGGTATCTTGCAGAGTACCTTCCTATATCTAAAAAAAAAAAAAAAGAGAAAAACTTAGAACCTGCCTCCTAGTATTGTCATTAGGTTAAATGATATAACATTTATAAAATGCTAAAAGCTGTACCTGAAACACAAGAAACAGTTTTTAAATATGTATCAGGCAATTTCAGTGTCCTTAGCTAATATGCATGAGATACTACCTCAATTTAAACTTTTAAATTATATAATATTGTGTGTAGATTCCATTTTTCTAAATAGCCCTTATTTGCTATCCACAAGAGTAAAACATGACTTATCTCCAACTAACTTCATAGAAATGATCTTATATAACTTTAACATAGTTAAATTTAAATAAACATATGTATGTGCACATACACAATTTCATAGAAATATGAAAATAACTAGGATAGCATATGAGGCAGGACACTAGTGTGATGGAGATATTTTTAATAACTTAAATATAATTGAGTCATGTAAATTGCCTAAGAGGAATATAAAATATAAAAATTTAAAAACCACATGCTTCAAGTGAGAGCATAGACATTATTTCAGTTTTCTGTGTATGTGAGTTTAGGGGAATCGGGAATAGGAGAACCTGAAAATTTATAGTTGCTGTGTTTGTGGCAATGACAGTGTGATAATTCATAGACAGAAAGCTACGTGATATTCAAAATCATAATATTTTGAGACTATTATGCTTCCAAAATTACAAATATAAAATAACATACATTTTTTTGAAATTTCATTCTTTAGGTTTTTGCAAGATATACTGTCCTTCAGGGAAATAATGTGTTATTTCTTGGAATTATATAAGGATATATCATTTTTTAATATGTACTGGATTTTATGTTCCTAACACTCAGATCTAAACTTTTGTTTTCATATAACCTTTACTTTATAATATTTTAGTAAAATACATAAATAATTAACTACATAGTCTGTATCCTAATTTTCTTTCCTGCTTGAGCTTAAAATTGTTTATTTTCTATCTATATAATTATATATTTAATTTACTACTTTCATACACTAAATATATATAATAGCACACTGTATGTTTATAACACATAATTGCTTTCATTGTGTAAAGATTCCTTCATACCTTTTGGTTTTATTCCACACTGTTTGACAATTATCTGTTTTGACATTTATACATACTATTGATTTTTAAAAATTATTGTATAGACTATTACTATACAATTGTATCAGAGTTTAGTGATTTATTGAAACAAATTTAAAGTTTTTTCCCAACTCCTTTGGCACTATAAACAATACCATAGTAAAAGAACTATACATATGTCTTTTATATAAGTTTGAGAGTTTATCATCTAGAATTAAAACTTCAGGGTTAAACAAAATATGAAATCCTTTTCTAAGTGGCCATTACATTTTTTATTTAAAAATTTCTAAGTTTTCTTCCTTCAATTTTGACCTACAGATAATTTTAATGCACTGTCAATAGGAGCTACATCAACCCCTGTAAAGAGTACCTCCAGCCAAGGTGACTCTTTCATTCAAAAAATGGGATCATTTTAGTGATTAGGAAACATGGCATAAAGATGCCATGTTGCATCAGGAGCACATGGCAGTGACATCATCAAGAACTGATGAATAACAACCATTTATTTAAGCTACTATTTTCTTTATATGTTTTATGTATATCTAGTTTTTATACATTTTAGATATTAATTCTATGTAGGAAATATAGCTGTTGCAGATTTCTGCTAAAATTAATAAAATAAAACAAAATGTATTCTCCAGGCTGAATTCTATCACTGTCACAAGGAACCTGTGTTATTGCTAAATGTTTCTGCTAACCTTTTCTCTCTGCTGGCTTATTTCCCATAGGAATGCTGCCCTAATTTGGTACTGGATGTCAACTACTTCTCTGTTAAGGCAGGAAATTTATTACTTCATATTTTATATTTCCATATAGGGCAAGAAATATCTTTTTTAATTCTCACTGAAGTGACATATGGGAGCAATACTTACTGATAATCTCTACACCCTCACAAGTGGTCCCCTGGGAGAAGGACTAATTTGACAGATAACCCAGGAAGGAGTCCTGTATGCTCGATTCTATAACCTTTCTCTTTCATATCTCTCTGCCAAAGGAAAGGTTCACTGGCATTTGCTTTCCTGTCTTGCAGCTATCACAGTGTTGGTCTCTGCTCCTTTACAGCAATCCTGTCATCTAGTCATACTGGGTGCCAATGGTTAGACAGGCAAATCTGTCTAGTAATGGATCTGTATCAGTAGGACTATTTGCTTGTAATGCAAAAGTCACATTTTTCTAAAACATGTCTATTTGAATTAAATTTGAAATATTCTTCTTGATTCAACATCTCTTATGTCTTTGTCCTCATTTAGTTATGAAAGATAAAGGAAGGAATTATGTTTTCTTTATTGATCTTCACCATACCTCACAAGTTTTAGCATGGATTTATATAATTCCACTGACTGGTAATTGCAAATTTTATAAAGATTTCTTTAAAAAGTTTCACTCAAAAGAAAAGAAATGTCAAATATGTTTGTATTTTCCTATTAATTATTGTATTTATTAATATAAACCCAAATTATTTAGCCAATTTGAAAAAAAATACTGCAAAAGGGATGACACAAATCTGATCAGTGAAGAAATGGTGGATGCTTCTTATGAAGGAAGAATCTTGGGGTAGGAAAAGTAAGACTAAGGACAAGATTTAACACATCGGAATACACAGATAGTACAGGTGAAAATGGTTAGCACCTGAGCATGAGCTGAAAGAGTTAGAAATGGCTGTAGAAATGTATTCGCTACTTTTTTTTTTTTTTCTGTGCTAGAATATCATGACAAAAAGCAACTCACAGGAGAGATTTGATCTTGGTCTACAGTTTCGGAGGAATAGAGTCTACCATGCACGGAAGACATGCACACAAGCATGAGATCAGTCCAGTAATCTTAAAGCACAGTGCCCATGTTTCATCCACACACCGGAAGGATATGTGTGTTTGGGGGGTCCAGATGGGGGTGGAAAAATAGAAAGTGAGACCAGACTATTTGGCCTCAAAACACACACACTGTGATATACTTCCTACAGCAAGGCTCTGAATTTTAAGGGTTGCATACTATTTCTTAACATAGTCTCTAGCTGAAGAACAGCTATTCAAATACATAAGCCTATCTAGGTCATTTCTCTTTTATACACTACAGAAGAGAATGGATGTGTCTTCCTCAAACTCTTACTGATGTGATGATGTGGGCTGATACATCTTTGGCTGTATCATCACAAGGTATCCATCTTGTGAATAAGATTAAACATTTTAAGGGGCAGAGCAGCTTCTTTTTCTGCTCTCTTTATGTTATGACAACCACTAGATGGCTGCCTGTAAACAAAGAAGTTGCCATTTTTCAGGCCACAGAGCTTCCAGGCTCTCAGTGTTGAGTTCCAGAGTTTCCAGGAATGGAGGCATGTTCAATGTTAGATACTTAAACTATTATATTTCTTATACTAACCTAAACTCACCAAGACTGTGAATAATGATTTACAAGTTTTATTTTAAAGGACTAATGTAGGTTGTGGGGAAATTTATTTGGTTCCAGATCTAAGCTACTGCAAATGAAGCTGTATTGGATATTCATGCATAAATCTGAACAGATGTGTGCTGTTGAATGAATATCTAGAATAATAATGATCAGATCATTTTATTAGTACATGTTTTAGTGTATCATAAATTTCTGGACCCTTTTCCAAAATGATTTTTAGCATTTTACGTGACTATCAGCATACTTGAATCTCAGTTGCAACTCTCTTACCAATATTTGATACTTAACAATGTTTCTATTTGTGTCTGATACATTTGTTGCAGATAATTTGTGAAGAACAAATAGAATAGGGTTAGATACACAATTTTACATGCACTTAGAAATGATAAATATATGAAAAATAAAGTTGAATGAATAAATAAAATTTTCCATGGTGTGGAGTATATACATATATATATAGTAAACAATGTATATTATATGTATATATAATATATGTATAAAATATGACACATGTATAATGCATATTATACATATATTTTAGGATATATGCATGATCTATATATCAAAAATATTTATCCCACAGATTAGAAGATTAGTAGCCTAACAAACAACATAGAGATTTTAAAAAAGATCTATGAATATAAATGGAAATTCAGAGTATAGATAATTTAACTATGTTCAATCAACTGTGCTGTTTGTCTTAATGTAGTCCAATAAAAACTTTCCCCCAATTTCATTTGGTAACTAAGATATTATTTATGAAAGATAGTCTGTTTCATGCTAAAGCTACTCAGGTCACAGTGTGACTGTAAGAAATAAAAATGTTGCATGTAAATGAAATGCCTCTTGAGAAACAACAGAAAAATAAGAGACCGAACACATTACACTTATTGAGTTGCAACCCAGTTTTACAAAATGGCTGATCAATAGAGGGAAATCAGCATCCACAGTACTTTATGTTTTAACAGTAGAAACAGAGTGTAATGTCTTCCTGTCCAAAGGTCTCTCTAGAGATTACAAGAATTCCTTTGACCTCTGCTAAACTTCAGACCAACAGTCCCTGATCTGTTCTACACCTATACATTTTATGGCAGTAAGGCTTAGCTTATTTCTTACAGGACAACTGTCAAAGGAAACAAGATGAGAGGAAACACCTCTGATTTCCATATGAGTGCAAAAGTCAAAGCATTTCTTCTAGGATCCGGCCAGAAGAACATGTCTGAAAATTCCTAATAAATGAAGAAACTGCCTTGAGTTTGGGTTTTGGAGAATCATTTTGGGTATAAAATTTTTTTCTATGAAAAATCTCCTAAAGCAATCTCTTCTTTCATCAATGGTGGCATCTCACATTTTTTTTTGTTGTTGTTGTTTTTGCTTCTTGTATTTTTCTTTATAAATTGAGACTCAGATGGCCCAGCTTTTAGGTCAAAATATTACCACATTCTGATGATAATACTGAGCCAAATTTTATATATTGAATAAAAATAGTATTCAGAGTTTAATAAAATAGATTCTGAGCTTTTGTAAAGTATTGTGCTTAATGTATATATTTTAAACCTTATATATACATATACATATATATATATGCTTAAACTACAGAAATAAATATCATGAAGATCAACAGCACTGAAAGAACAGAACTCAAACTTCTTTGGAAAGTGTTTTTAATGGAATTATTTAGATGTTAATCCCAGATTTTGAAAACATATCTATACCTTTTCCTAAAAAAAAAATTACAGCATGCTAGGCTGTCTATCTGTCCTGGGAAATTTGAACATGTGGGTAATTGCTATCATTATGAATTCAATTAGTATTTAAATTTGAATAACACAGTTATTTAAGAAATCATACTGACGACTTCACAGTAGTTCTATAAAGGTTAAAACAAAAAGATATGACAGACTGAAATTTATAAAATATTATAGTAAAAATTAATACATGAAAACATCTGTAGAGCATTGATTATGATGAGGATGTTGATTCTTGTTTCTTAATTACTCATATTCCCACTTGATAAATTTGTGCAAATTTTATAGATGGAAATAACAGCTGATAGAATATTTTGATATCATAGATCATCTTTATAAATGAACAATATGGTTAGATTTTTTCTGATAAAAATCAGTAATCAAAAATGCAAAGTGAGACTGAATGCATGAATAGTCTAATGAACATGTTCCATTATTTTCTTTAATAGCAATATATCATAGGTAACAGCATTCCTAACTTAATTTTTCTTTCCCAGCATAATTTAGTATGTTATCTGTAATAATAAATACTGAGTTACATGGTTTCCAGAATAAGAGCTTGTATTAGAAATAATCTTAAGGAACAGAACCAAGAGTGTATACTGATAAAGCTAATTTACTTAGAAAGAAAATGCAAAAATTCTTTTAGTGGATGGAATTGTCGTGGTGATGATGAGGATGATTATGTTGATAAAGGTCATAATTGTTAAATTATAGTTTTATGCATGATAGATATTATGTTAGTTGCTCATTGTCTTAGTTGGGGTTTCTGTTGCTATGAAGAGTCACAATGACCACAGTAACTCTTATAAAGGAAAACATTTAATTGGGGTGGCTTGCTTATAATCAGAGATTCAGTCCAGTATCATCATGGTGGGACATGGCAGCCTGTAGGCAGACGTGGTGCTGGAGAAGTAGCTGAGAGCCCTACATTTTACTGGCAGCAGGAAGTCTCTTCTGAGATTCATGCAATCTCTTAACTATAATCCCCTACAAAATCAAAATAAAATAAAAAAAACAGATCACATACTTCCTACATGTAATGGCACAGGATTTACCATTCCAAAACATAGGGAATGGAGCATAGTGAGGAAATACTGGACCAAAGCAAGACTGAAAACCAGCTGGGAAAACTCTAAACTCTGAATCTCCATGTCTGATGTCAAAATGCTCTCCAACTCCAAGTTCTTTTTCATGGGCTGGTTCCACTCCATATTAGCAGCTTTCCTTGGCAGGTATCCTACAGCTCCTGGCATCTCCAATATCTTGGGATCTGCAAGGTAATGCAGGTTTCAACTTCACATCTTCATACCAAGGCTTACCTAGGCCTCCATTCAGGGACACCTCTGACACATGCCTGGCCTCAGCAGCTTTTGTTAGTCACAAAGGCAAATCCCATAAACTTTTTCTTCTATCCTTAATTCTAAAGCCAGAACCATGTGGCCCAAGCTGCCAAGTTCTACTGCTTGCTGGGGCTGGAACATGATCCCCTCAATTACATCTTCACCAGCTTTCTGTTTTTGATGTTTACCTTCACTGTGTAAGTTTGGTTGTCCTGGAACTTGCTCTATAGATCAGGCTGGTCTCAAACTCAGAGATCCACCAGCCTCTGCCTTCCAAGTGCTGGGATTAAAATTATGTACCACCACACTGTCACTAAGCCTTTCTTTAGTTTCTTTTCACAAGATGGAAAGTTAGATGGGTTGGATCTTTCTCTGAGGTCACTATTCCCTTTATTCCATTTCTTAATCTGTTTATGTCCTTGAATACCAGACTTAACTTCATTCGACTTCCTGGTGCTCATTTTCTCCTTAAATTGTTCAACATCTTCCTTTTTTTTCTTGCTCAGCTTGCAACTTTTCATTGTAAATCTTCATTAGAGTTACCATTTATAACCAAATGACAGAGTCTATACTATTCTCTTTTTAGATTTCCTCTGCTAATGGAATTAATCCAAAACTCTTCACTTTAGCC
>CABHPR010122814.1:0-25746 GCA_902168415.1 Peromyscus melanophrys
CCCCCCACCCCAAAGCCCTTTTATCAGGAACTTCTAATCTGACCACAGGCCACCCCCAAACCTGAAAGCTGGAAAGAAGCTTGTGTAAGACCACCAAAACTCAAGCGAAATGACTGAAGGCTTGCTGATCACTTCTAGGTTGTTTTTTGATTATACAACCTATAAAGGCTTATTTTTTTTTTTACAAAGATGCATTGAACTTTTGACAACACACGTTTAGAAAATGTTGAGGAGTTGGTGGAAAGACATATTCAAATACAGAAAACATTTAGAGGATCTGGTATTTTTTAAATATATTAAGGTCATTGTTGTATGAGGGTCTGTGATGGATTCTAGTTGTGGGTTCTTCCATTAAGGGACTAAAAGCCCCACCCTTAAATAGAACTGACCCTCCCTTAGAATCAGTCAACTGTCAATCATTCCTCACTGGTTAAGGCTTATGAACCTTCCATTCTCACTCTGTTCTGGAATGGTGACTGCCTTGGTCATGTGTAGGCAATTACATTACCTGTGGTTTCAAATGTGTATTGGCCATGATATCGAGAAGACACTATTTTGTTCTGGTTCTTCATGAATTCTGGATTTAATAACCTTTGTACCCCATTTCCATAATAGTCTGAGCCTTTGATGGTAACAGGGTGATACATAGGTCCCATTTGTGGCTGAGCATTCCATTTCACTTCACTTAGCCTTTGCACTTGGACCAGTTGTGAGTTTGTGTGTTAACCATCACTTACTGCACAAAGAAACACCTCTGATAAGGTCTGGAAGCAGTGAGAAATGCAAGTATAGAGGGCGTTTTAGTACCATGTCCATTCTGTAAAATAATCATAGCAGATTTGCTCCTGGGGCCAATGAACTCCTAAGGGTTATTATCCAGATTTTCTGTTGGGCAAAAGGACCAGTCAAAGAAGCACACCATGACCCTGAAACCAGAGCCAAATGAACACACCCTAACCCTGAAACCAGAGTCAAAGAAACATACTTTGGCTCTGAAACTAGAGCCAGAGAAATACACACTGCCACTGACCAACTCAGCATGAAAACCAACCAATCCCTGAGCATGAAATCCAACCAGTCTCCGAGCTTGTTCAAGCTCAGGGATTGAAATCCAGCCAATTCCCACTCTGAAAATCTTCACACTGGAAAAGTTCCACCCCTAAAAATCCCTATGTAAGCCCTGTACCTGTTCAGTTTGGGGCTGCCTTTTTCCACCCTGGCAGTGGCAGCCACTTCCCTGGATTCCTCCCTCCCAATGAATCTCTTGAATGAGGTTTGGGTGATGACCTTCTTTCACTGGAGTGGCACTGGGTAGGGAAATAACAACTTTCGCTGCTGGAGCAGAGCAGGGCTGTTACATCTCTACTTAAAAACTCTCTGAGCAAAGCAGAGCAGAGCAGAGCAGAGCGGTAACAACTTTTGCCAGAGCAGGAGTAGAGCTGCTACATTTCTGTGGGGAAACTCCCTGAGCAGGGCAGAGCAGAGCCAAGTTGTAACTACTCCTCCAGAGACGAGCAGACCCGCTACATTACTGTGGGAAAACCATCCCCCACTGGAACAGAGTTGTAGGTATCCCCTGGCTTCTGACAGCCAGGATATCTTTCCCTTCAGAGATGTAACACTTATAGATATTGCCTGGCTCCTAATGGCCAGGATACCTTTCCCTGCAGAGCTGTAACATTTACCTTTTCAGTATCAAGAATATATTTCATTCTATAGAGCAAGATTAAATCCAATCATAAAGCAGCCACTCATCTCCCACCCTCCAAAAATCCTTGTTACTATTGAAACCTTGGTCATATCTCATTGATTCTTTAGATTTGTGTGATTAATTTGGCCTACCTGTAGAATCCAAGACAGTAGAAAGGGACCAAGGTGGGAGGGAGAATGCAAATCTAGGTGAGGGAGAATGGTAGGACAAATGTGATCTGGAGGGGAAAGAGGGTATGGAGATCTTTTAATGAGGGGAAGCGTGGCAAATTAGAGTAGAGGAGGGGTAGGTCAGTGATAACTAACTCTGAGGACATCTGAACTCATCTTTAACACAACATTCTACAGTATAAATATAAAGCTTGTGGCATCCTTTGTATTTAGTAATTTGATCCATTTAGGAAGGAAATTTGAAACCCTTCTGAAGCATAGGGTTGGTCAGAACAGATCTTCAATTGATTCATCTTTTTATTCCCTAATATTTGACAATCATATAACAAGTATTTAGTAGATACTGAATATGGAGTATTATATACTAACAAATACACAGTTCTTTAGAGTAAGGCTCCTACTAGATTTCACTAACCTAACTACAAATTAGCCCATTTTTTCTTGCCAAATAAAATGGTAGAGTATTTACAGCTAAGTTTGTCTGTACTAATATTCATGTGCCTATCCCAAGCTTCTAATTTTCCATCTCTTGATTTTATCCTCCTTATTTTCTTGGCTCACAATCCAATTTCCTTGAGTAACTTCATTCATAAGGCAAATCAACTAAATCTCAGTTTAATAAAAAATGCCCATTATGCATGATTCTCTCATTACTTACATCAAATACTTGAATGCAATTGTCTGCATGTTTTTACATAAATTACGTTTCATGCAATAGGACCAGATTTGTGTTCTTCTCTGCATAATGTAATAATCATCACCCCTCATTAGAATATCATAATTTAATGCCACCAAAGAAGTAGATAATGTTTTCAGATGAGAGGAACAATAATGCATATTGCTTAGGATAGTGTTTCTAGGAGAAGCCACACCAAAGACAGTTTCTCACACAATCATGCTAAGTGGCGAGCAATCCCCTAAATAATTGAAAAGGTGGCCATGAAGTACGCATGTGTGGTCTTTGAATGAGAAAGAGGATTTTCTAAATCTGAAATAAAATACTATATTAAGCTAAGAGAGTTGCGATGCAAATCAAAGAACAGATAAAAATGTTTTATCACCATTCATGCATGCAGAGAACAAGCATGGGGGCTTACTGTGTACATCAATTATGCTTGGTATAATAAAAAAAAATCTGAACTAACATAGCGACTTATGACTCATAGTTGCAGGTACTGGACAGGAAAGTCTAGATAAACCAGACATCAAGTTATAATATGCCATAATCTTGCTCCAATGGCAAAAAGAACTGAAGGTCAGTAATACTTTCTAGCAATTTATTTATAGTACATGGTAAAAATTGGTAAGGCTAGAACCCTAGATGAAGTGAGACACATATAACGTGATCCCACCACTACCCGTGTCCTGGTGTTTATGACATTCAGAGGTCCCCTCCCTTGGTTGATACTTCTACCAATTAGGATACAGTCATTTTTAGATAATATCTTAAAAGACCTTGGATTCCACTACTCTCACTGTAAACTTGCTGGAAAAGTATATTTCCATGGTCTGTGTGATCCTTCTACAGCTATCTATTACAGTCACGGGCATGAGCTTGAATCGAGCCCTGTCCCTATACACCTTCACCATTATCCCCAACTTGCAAAAGCTCCAAGAGGCCCAAGCTGAGGCATTGCCTGTTTCTGACTGGTAGAACTTAGGGAACAATAAAAGTTTGTTGACTTGGAGCCTATGGTTTATTGTAGCTTGTCTGTACCAATGACTAACTTTCATCTTAATTTCTGGCTAATGTGGTAAGAACAACAATAAATGAAGTAATAATGTAAGGTAATAAACCATGTTATGAGTGTTGTCATGGAGAAATGGAGATGTCTCCAACCATGTGGCCTCAGATGAACCACCAACTTTCATGCATGTTTCATGCAATATTCAGAATGTGCTTTTACCAAAACCAAACACTTTATTCTTTATAAGACTTTCAAATGTGTGTGTAAATCCTGTATGTATAGCGAACCAAACAAAATATCTAAGATAAGAGAACATTAGACAAATAAAGAGATCTTTATGTTTAGCACACAGAGCAGTAGGGGGGCATCTGGAGCTTAGGATGTAAATTCAGGCAAGGCAGATCCGGAGCACAGCCATGAGTTCTTTAAAATGACAGGAGCATCAGCTCATTGAAGTTTACAAAAAATGAGAAGGAAAGACCAACACAATTTTCCAAATGACATGGGTGTCTGTCCCAAAATCTTATTAAGTCTAGACCTTTATAGATGATCTGGCTGCAGCCTCTCAGAGACTGATACACTAGCCACACTGATTGAGTGACTTCTGATTCCTTGTTGAAGCTGCTTCACTATTAGAAAGGTGAACCATTGAATTGAGCTCCAAAACTAAGAGGACATTTATTCACTCTTAAAAGTGGAAGACACTAATATTATCTCCTTGTATAATTTACTAATGTTTCTAGATTTGTCTCTCCTTTAGTTTCAAAACTGCAACTTGAGGCATGGGACTCAAACTACAGTGTTACATACTTTTGTTGACACCAATTATGTTAAGAAACATTCCAGCTTCTCTACTGTTTAGCTACTCAGGACATAACACGTATTTTTCAAGACCAGTCATCACAACTGAGATAGAATAGTTAGCTTACTGGTTTAGACCTGTCCATGTGAGCACTCCTTAGCCAATCAGCATAGATGTGCATGAGTTGGGCAGGGCACGCCTGGTGATAGTGGTAACTTTACCCATCTAACATGCCCATTTCACCCCCAAAATGTTAGAAACGCCACAAGGAAACTCTTAGTTGTCAACCTCAGGGGGCGCCACTGGACAGAGCTTCCATGGCTATCCTGAAAGCATGTATAAACCATAGCCTTGAAATCAGCAGGTCTCATGGCATAATAAAGGCTACATATTTTATTGTTTTTTTACTTCATCTGACACATTACCAAGTCATAACTGGTTCTGTCTACTAATTCAAATGGAGGCTGAGAGACAATAGGTCACTTGCCCATTTTAAATGAAGAGCAGGTGGCCCCACAGGGCTTCTAATTTCCTGACCCTGGTCTTCATACTACAATAGATTCAGAAGGTCCTCATCTTTCTGGTTAACTATAAGTAATAAATTAATCCCCAAAACCTACCTATCCCAATAAATACACTCTAATAAATACAGTTGGGGCTCCACATGTGTACAACTCAGCATCCATGGATTTGAAGTACCTATCAATCTATCTATACACATATGCATACATATATACACTTTTTCCTTAAAATTCAATAAGATCAAGATGGACAAAACACCAGTATGGAGAGGGAGGGGAGTTTGAAGTACTACCCCTAGGTGACCATCTATTGGCAACTGATGATTTCTGGGGAAGGAAGAGTCAGTTTTCTAAAAGGGTGTGTCCTGTGGTAGATCCACCTGCTCCAGTACATAGCCTCACAACCAAGAGCATATGGGCAATGCAATTTGTGACTAAAATCAAACAAGTCTGATAAACAACAACACAAAGGACACAGAGGTGAATGGGCAGGGAAGGGGGATGGGTCTGGAAAAAGTTGAGAGTAGGGGTGAATATGATCAAAAGACAATATCAAACTCTCAAAAAACTAATACAAAAATCCAGTAAGCTCCAAAAAGAAAAACTCAAGTGTGATTATGATAAATACTTGTAAACAAGATACCCCACCCCGCAGGCAGACCCACTTTCATGGAGCCCTAGCTTCTCTCCAGCACTTCCTGTTGAAGCACTACCCATTCACCTACATGTACCTTTATGGGCTTGTGATGACTGGATCTGTACTGAACATAGACTTTAAAAAAAAAATTAGTTTGTGTTCCCAGATTGTGACCATTGCAGAAAGAACAATCTAGTATCTCTTCCCCTGGCACTTGCTCAGTGCTAAGTATTATGTCAACTAGAGATGACTGGAAATGTTCAGGAGATGCTTGTGTATTTTACATTAAGTCTCACACCATATTCCATACAGGGCTTGAGGACCCACAGAGGTTGGTTATTTACAAAGAGGATCCTGAAAGCAACTCGTTACTAAGGAACAAATAGAGAAAGTTAAGTCTGCCTGGGTGTCTGGATGCCAGAATCATATTTCATATAAGTAAGTTTACCAGGTAAAAATGTAAGATGGTAGAAAAGAGGTCTCTGCTGTTGGGCTCTAAGAACTGGGTGAGCCAATCAGCAAGCAGAACCGCAGATGGAAAGTGGGGATGGAGAAGTGAAAGGAAACAGGCATGATACTTAAATTGGGTTCCTAGGCAAATCACATATCCCAAAATACAGATAATTCTCATGCTAATGAATATTACATTTCCCACTCACCTTTTGACACTTTAACATATCTGATGTCATACATTTAATTTAAAATTGAAGTTCTTGAAATAATTACTTATAGTTCTTGGATATGCCCTTTGCTGAAACCCCTTTCCTTACCCTTCATCATTTGAAGTATATTATATCCCTTTTGAAGTGAGCCCTGGGCATGTGTCACTGACTTCTCCTTCTGCACTTTCAGAGGCAAATTCTGCCAAGAGTAATATTATCTGAGGAATTGTGTAGGACCTTGACCATCAAGAAAGATCACTGCTGAAAAGTGGTTTTTAATTAGTTCTTAGTGGGAAAAATTGAGCTCAAGTCACCAAGGTGATATTACAATGCTGGCCAATTAAGTAAAATTATTTATATTTAATTACCTCCACTGCAGGGTTACATCCTCCAGATAGGGACGTGTCCACTGTTTAAGGCAAAGTTGTCTTTGTAATGTTTCCCTGGTTATTTTTTAACAGTGGCATGCTTGAGTCTGACCTTATTTTTACTAGAATTGATTTTTTTTATTGTTCAATAGAATATGTTCAATTAGAAAATGCCTGAGTCAAGAAAAAACAAAGGTATTCAATTACATTCAGGTCTGTTGATGTGAGAACTCTATGAGGAAGCAGATGATAAAAATCCAATAGACAAATATGTATTCTGTGAAAACAGCAATGGGAAAGTGTGGGAGTGTCCTGGGGAAGGGTATTATAAAATATTTGCACCCTCTTCCAGGGTTATATGTGTTGCAAAAAACATAAAGTGAGACAAGCCTAATAAAGAAAATTCATAATCATTCAATGTTTTTACCTAAGAGTTTTATTGTCCAAGATGACATTAGTTAGAGAAATAATTGTGAAATGATTCTTTGTGAAGGGGAGCGTAGTAACTCCCAACCTGATTATGATGATGTCCAGGAAGGAGAAAGCAACAGTGTACAAGGGGACAAAGGTAGACTCTAAAAAGAACCAAGCCAAAATGTTACCTAGAGGGTCATGGGAGACTGGGGGTGTTAGATTTAGATGCTTCCACTTTTCTATGGGGGGGGGGGGGCTACAATGCTCCTACAGCATCTGCGCCAAGTGGTGAGGATTATCTCCTGCTGTGGTCCACACAGATTATCTGAGGACAGCATTATCAGCCTGAGGATATCTGAGAAACACAACTTTACAGCCTCAGTGTTTAAACAATGATTCATTGACTACTGTACTGACCAGCTCTGGGTGGACTGAGCATGTACACATAAAGACTCTGTGTTTAGTGGGAGCTCAAGGCATGTGGTGCATCAGCTGGCTTATGAGGTTCCAATAATGACCTGAGTTCTATTACCTCTTGTCACCTCTGAGAAAATTTACATAGCACATAGATATCAATCCCATGCATACTTCGCTTCAGTAAAAATTTCTCCAAACAGTTCTAAACACTAATATAAAACATTATTTTATTAAAGTAGTGAACACTATTCCACTAGATATTTAGACAATATCAAATTTGATATCCAGTGCTCCCCACCCTAAAATAATTCTCAGCCAGTGATAACGTGATTTGTCAGATATAATCTCAAAGGTCATAACAATATTCTACTATGTGATTCTATGTGTGAGGGAGGTGCCTTTCAATTCTCACAAAAATACATGATTTGTGTGAAAATTACCTTCTTGAGCTCTTTTCTATTCTTTTATCTTTTTAGAATTATTTTATTCTTATGTATATGTGTGTGTGCCTGTATTAGTGTATGCCACATGTGTAAAAGTGCCCACAGAGGCCAGAAGCAGGTTTTAAATCCCTTGGAGTTATAGGTGGTTGTGAGCCATCTTGATGTGAGTGTTGGGAACCAAACTGGGGTCCTCTAAAAGAGCGGGAAGTGTTCCTAAACATTGAGACATCTCTCCAGGCTCATTTTCCTATTCTCAGTGTTGAAAGCATTGCACAAAGATGGAAGCAACACAATATACACCTTGGCTGAACGAAGTTAACTTTGTAGACTCTATCTTTTGACTTTAATTGTTTGAGGCAATCTCCTTTCTCTGTCTGAACATGAGTCTGACCTTGAACATGCTGTCCCCCTGTCTTCACAAGTACTACAATTACCAAAGAATTAAAACTAAAACGTGCAGGATTCAGTTTACTTTCAAATTGATGGTAGTTAGAAAAAGGAGAAAGTGGTTTCATATGGAACCACAAAAGATCCTGGAGAACTAAATGCACAACACTGGAGGTATTGTGATGCCTGAAGACAAGCCATACCAAAGAGTTGTAGTAACAAACACAGCATGCACAGGACACAAATATAGGCATCTAAAACTGTGGAAGAGAATCGTGGACCCAGACAATAGCAATCATGAATTCCACACAACTACAGCCATCTAATGTTTGACAAAAGTGTCAATATACAGTGGAAAGAGGCAGCCTGTTTGACAAATAGTTCTGGGAAAATTTGATATAACTTAGAAGATTAGAAGTACATTCCTTTCTCCACCCTGAACAAAAATTCACCCCAAATGGATGAAAGGCATTAATGAAAGATGTGAAACTCCAAACTTGCTAGGGAATAATTTGGGAAAGAGAGTTTCAAGGTACAGGCACAGGGTTGGGCTTTTTGGAACAATGACAGAAAATAATCCAGGGAAATAATTCCTAGAGTTAATGATGGGATGACAGGAAACTGAAAAACATCTTCATAGCAAAGGAAACATTCAGAAAAGTAAAGGGAAAGCCAATACAGTGGGAGGAAATTTAGTGCACTACATATCTGACAAGTGATTAATATTTGATTTATATAAGTAAATAACAAAATAAATAGCACCGAGAAAAGAACCCAATAAAACAAATGGGCACACAAGTGAACAGACACCCCTCAAAGGGCCAACTGCAAAGGCCAATAAATATTTGAAAAGTCCATATGACCTGGCCATCAGAGAAGCACCAGTCAAAACTATGTTGCGAATTCATCTCATCCTCATCAGAATGGCTAAGAAAGTAAATGAGAGAGCAGGGTAATGGTGGCTAACATCTTTAATCCCAGTGCTTAGGAGGTAGAGCCAGGTGGATCTCTGTGAGTTCAAGGCTAACCTGATCTACAGAGCTAGCTCCAGAATAGCCAGAACTACACAAAAGAAGTCTGTCTCAAGAAAAAAAAAAGTAAATGAGAGAGAACAAAACCTGATGAGTTTGTTGGGGGGAAAGTACTACTTCTCTGTTGTAGTTGGAGGGCAAAGTGGCTAGCCATCATGGGGCTCATTCTAGAGGCTTCTCAAAATTTATGATAGAACTGCCAGACACAGAAAATCGGCCAGACACAGAAAGGTAGATGTTATATGTTTTCTCTCATATGTGAAGCCTAGATTATATATGCATATTCTTACACTGAGATATAAAAACAGAGAGAGGCTACTTGGGAATATGAAAAGGACTATTGAGGGTTGGAGTAGGAAACGGTAATGGAACATTAATATAGTAAAATATGTAATATCGTAGAACAAATGACATTGTTAGAGCCATCCTCTTGTACCACAAATACCTTGTTACTGCTAGCACTTTGTTTGGAAAGAAAAATACCAAGGGAGACATTTCAGGTACTATCTTGATTGCCTGGTAAAGATAAAGGCATAAAATTCTATGCTTGTAATTTCTTCTGGTAAATTTATTTTTATAATTCCCCAAAGCATCCAGCACATGGCTGGAACAATATACATGATCTCTACATGTTTATTGATAGAATCCACAAATGTTGAGTGTTATTAACCCATATAATGGGCTCATAAAATAAATACCTCCAAAGATTGCCTTAATAATTAATTTATATGGTATGTAACATTGGTACAATATCTTCCTGGCAATATGAAATAAATAAATGCTTGTTCCTTTTAAGCTCAATGATATACAAACGCAGGAAAGATTGGAGCCAAATATTCCAAGTGAATTTTTTGTTATGTGAATCTCAAAAATGTCTATTATCATCTATATCTATCTTTCTGTCTGTCATCTATCATCTATCTATCTGTCTGTCAGTCTGTCTGTCATATATCACCTGTTTGTCTATCAACTATCAATCTATCTATATCTCTGTATACCTTCCTGCCCTAGGAAAGAAAGACTGGGAATACAAGTTGCGATCGCCAGTATTCTGCTGACATTGCTAATCAGCAAGAAACTAGAACCCAGCATAAAAGGATGTCAATATTTTTCTCTAGTAATTCAGTTTCATAGTTAGATTATTTGGGGTGAAGATCACCGAGTTTAAAGACGCAAACATGAACATCATTATAACCATTCATACAGAAATTAGTATCATCCAAGTCAGAGTCCAGAAATGTACTTTTGAGAGCAGAAATATAATTGAATATGGTTAATAGAGCTTCAATTAGCAAATGAAGATGCTGACTGATAAAGAAATGAGCAATGCATTAAAATTGAAGGATTTCAAATAATGAGTAATCTCATAGGCCCAGGGCAGGTGTCCATGGCTATATTACATATTAAACTCACTTTGAACTGCTTAATGTTATTCTCAGATCACAAATACATACTATATTATATTTAAGAGGAACCTCTTTAAGAATACAGAAATAGTTTCATTTCATTTAAAAATGGATATATCCTTTTGAAAAAATGAAAAATAGGCTATAAAATTATTTCCCATAAATCAAAACTTTAATTCTATAAAGAAAAGAAAGATTACAACAGCAAGGCTGGATGTAAACATATCTAAAATAAATTACTCAAAAACCATGTAAAATGATTCCTGCTGAAGGAACAGAAGCAGCAACCTTTTTCCTGCAATGAGAAGCTTAATGGGAAAGCAACTCAATAAGCATGTTGTGGGTTGTCGCTTGTCGGTATTTGATTAATGCTGTGAATGACGGAGAATTCCATAATTATCTACCCTGCGATTCTCATCCACCTGCCCCTCAAAAGGGCATTTTAGAAATATTGAGCATAATTCCTAGATACTGAGTTTAAAAGATCTATAAACATATAACAAAGCAGGAAATTGCATACTCCCCCATAGAAAGACACGGTCTATTAAATCTAAACCAGGGGAAACCTAACCACAAAATTTCAGGTAAAGAAAATGTTATTTCTGCATTGCCTGTGTCAATTCACTCAGCTGCAGTTGACTCCAGGTGACATTCAAGGTGCATGTGTAGCTTCCAAATGTTAGTATTAGTTCAGTCTGAGTCATGGACACATAAGGGTTAGCTTAGTAAAAGCCAGACCTTTTCCTTTTTAATAATTGCCAGCAAAGAAGAAAATCATGGGGAAGCCCACAGGTGGAGTAACCAATGGATTACGGTCTTTATAATTTTAATAAAGATTCTGCCTGAAGGCAAAAACCACCCCCAGATCCTTGCTGTTTGATTTAGCCTGTTCCTTCAGTGCTGTGTGATCTTGGGATAACTGTTCAGCTTCCCTGAGTCTCAGGCTTCCCATCTCACAGTGAAATAACAATAGCTTTTCCCTGTTTATTATGAAGACAGAGGTACAGTGTTTCAAAAGAACAGGAAATGGTACCTGTAGGCGTTCAACATTTTAACATTGAAAGTTTGAAGAATATGATTTAAATTAGAGCCCTTCCCCGCCAAATGGTAAAGGTGTAGAGGAAGAGAGAGCAGAGACAGAAGAGCGTGGCACAGTAGTTTGCACCCATGATTCCAGCAGCTGGAAAGCATGCATCAAGAATTTGAGTATAGCCTTGCCTATATCTGAATTTGATGCCAACCTGGGCTACATAAGACTACTTCTCCCCAAACACACGCAAAATCCCTCACAGGGAATCAAAATGCAATCTGCATCATCACACAACTGAAATAAAAAGAATCATGGGCTGAATTCTTATACTCACAAACTGATGGGCAGAATTCTACACACTGCACTGCCATGACAGCTTAGGGTAGGCAGGACTTAGGGTGGAGGGGAACTGTTAATTAGAAAGTTGCACAGATGTTAGCACGACAATGTACATGACCGATCTGAAAGCATGCCCTTGAACACACTTCAGAGGCTCTTCTGTTTGGAACAGTCATTGTTGAGATCAGGTAGAAGCTACCAGAGTGAACCTTTGGGCTGACAGGGAATGCAGGTGCAGGGAGTCAGGCTGATCCCTTAGTAAACAGAAAGGCTAGCCTTGCAATGAGCATGGTAGCATTATTTGTAAAAAACTAAGTAGTCAAGTTGGACGGGCAGTCCATTGGCACTCTGGGCTTCAGATATGGAATATAACTAGCTAAGAATATTCTGGAACCATACCCCTGCTTTCATTCTGAGAAGTAGAGATTGAACTCCCCCTCTGACCATCCATCTATCTGTCTTGTCTCAGTCTCTCTCTCTCTCTCTCTCTCTCTCTCTCTCTCTCTCCCTCCCTCTCTCTCTCTCTCTCTCTCTCTCTCTCTCTCTCTCTCTCTCTCTCTCATGTGTGTGTGTGTGTGTGTGTGTGTGTGTGTGTGTATAAAACAACACTCTGAGAAGGCTTGCTGACTGACAGGTTTCACAGACAGCTTTATATTGTGCCTCCTCAGTGCAGGGTGACTTGACAATAATGTTACTTCATGCTTGCTAATTAGATAGAAAATGTTCCAAATATAATCTGTACAGGTAGTTGTCAGTCCCCTCTACTTTACCTCTTTTAAGCCAGTAGACTAAAATCTATTTGCTAGCACAAGCTTCCTCTTATTAATGTAAATGACATCACCAAATCGAAATGTGACCACTGGCAGGATGCACAGAATTTAATTAAAGGTAAGTTTTAGGGCATTGCCACATAAGCCTTAAAATATTTAAATTGCATATAATTACTTTAAAGATGAATTTGGCAGTGTGGGATAAGTTTTCAGTGATGTAAAATTTGACTCAGATGACCCAGAAAAAAAAAATCAAACTATTAGAGGCTACTCTTGCCCTGGGCCTCTGCCAGTCCTCTGAAATTCTCTTTACCCCTCAAGTGGCCCTGGCATTCTGTGTCAGAGGGACGCAGAGCAGCCAACAGTGTGGAAAACATTTGTATGTTTCTTTATACGGTTTCTGTGAGCCCAGGTTTGGATACAAAGCATGAAGAGATCTATTTGCAAAGAGAGTCTAGACATTAACCATCATTAAATAGTGTCCTAGTGGTTCATTTGCATGTGGTCATTTTGCATATAGGTTGTTCAACTTTAGTAATACAGGTAGACTTGTAAACTCTGGTTGCTCTGAAATCGCAGAAAGCACTTGTCACAGCTGAGCCCTCTCTCCATCCTCCATAGGTTCTTCTATGTACAATGTCTTTGTATTCTTACATTTAACTGAGAAAACAAAACAGAAACAAAACAAAACAAAAAAAACCAGCCTTTCTCTAAAATTACTTTAAAATTTTTTGAGCATTTAAAAATATAAATATAATTATGTAATGCCTTTAAAATATGTTTAGATAGGTAAATACTACAAATTTGGGAGTGTTTCTAAGGAAGACGGTAAATAGAGGGTAATTGGGAGGCAGCAAGGGCCTGAGAAGAGGTTGTCAGTCCATACAGACATCTCAGTGTTCATCCACGGACATATCTGATGGACTACTGGGTATGGAGTGGCCTCAGCTCTGGTCTCTTGCTGTCACAGCCACACAACAGAGGTGGGCAAACAAACCCATGTGGCCTGGATGGAGACAATGATGCCATTTTATTGGGTAAAGCCCTGATTACTCCATGCTTCCTTTGCTGTTGTTGATGACCTGGTAAGGAGGACTTCCACCATGCTCACATTTCTGTTTAGTAGAACTGTTCCTGGGGATCAATCCCTCTGTTGTCAGAGAAGATGGACAGGGCTCAAATGGGCTACCTTTGCAGGACAGATTTTTCCATAACTCAGCACCCGGGCAGGTACATATCCACCTGCTCCCATCGGCCAAGAGTGTATCTCAATATGTTTCCTTCTAGAATTAGCGTTGAGTAAGTCAAGTGAAGCCCTGTGAAAGATGTGCTCCTCAGAAATAACAACTCACAAGAACACTAAAGAATAAAACAGAGAGACTCAGTCAGCTAACTGTTCCCTGCAGAAGAATGAAGCACTGAGTCTGAGCCCAGCACTCACGTGAAAGTCCAGGCATGGTGCTCAGTCTTATAATACCAGTTCTGAGAAAATGAGACTCACTGACCAGACAGCCAAAGGGGCTTGAAGAGCTCCAGGTTCAGTGAGAAGCCTGTCTCAAAATACAAGGTAGAAATCAACTAAGGAAGACGGCTGATTTTAACCTCTGACCGCCACAGAGCATTCACACACCTATGCACACTCATGCACTCAGGGAAGCAACCAGCAAAGAACACACACACACACACACACACACACACACACACACACACACACACACACACATTCAAACATACAAATAAATAGCACATGTTACACAAGTGATAAAAGAGAAGGGAACAGTTTGGGTCTAGCAGAACCTGCTTGGGTATTAAGCAAAAAAGACATCATAATCGTGTTATTAGGAAGAGCATTGATGTACATGCTGATGCTATTAATACATCTACACAAGGAACTCCATATGCCTCCCTCCAGTAAGTACCTCTAGGCCAAGTGTGCTCATAGTCCTGAAAAAGTCAGATCCAACCTCCTGTGCATAAGTAGTGAATAGGATGAGTCCAGTGGCTCATCCCAATTCCTCCCCATAAACTTCCCCTGATGATGCACTTAGTGTTTATTTATAAATGTGCAGGAGAATGTTAAGAAGACTGCATGCCACCATCACACTGTGTATGGCACAGGATTGCCTGCAAAGCACACACTCAGGACACTATACTCCTGACAGCTCTCAGCTGCACAAGTCCTACAGTTTCATGGTCCATTTGCCTATGTTCATCTAAAATAGGCCAAAACAATGCAGGGACTCTGAGCCTGGCCCAGCTTTGCTCAAACCTTACCCCTGCCCATGCAAAAAACACAATTCTCACACCAAAGGGGGATAAGAAAGTTTATTCTGGAGCCAGTTATGAGTGGCCATGGCCAAGGAACACAGATTCAGGTTGTCCCAGATTCCATGATCCAAATGTAGTTACAGTTTAGTAATGTTTTCATAGCGACAAAACAAAGGATTCACAAATCCAGCACTTAAAATATATACCAGTAGAAACACCAGGCAGGCAGGTGGCAGCAAAGTGGGGTAAACCTCCGTTGTAGCCTCCGATGCTACCTGATGGCTCTTAGCCTCTTGGCTGGGAAGGTGGAGGTCTTTAATATATTCCAAAAGGATCATCACAAGGATGTTACCACCATTGGGCCAGGAATGGCTACTGAGGAAGTATAGGTAGGCCAGAGTAAATTGATTAGGCTCTGGACCTACAACATTCCAACATCTCCACAATAATTAAAGCTTTGATCGGTTAATAACCCTTATAGAAGCTTCAGTAGAAAGTTTACTTCTTTCCAGGAACTTTGGTTCACTGAGGGTTTGTCCAACATATCATGGCTGGATTCAGCTTCCTCACCTATAAAACCACAACTCCTTTTGCAGAGTGGGTAGAACATCTAGTATTTAATGTAAGTAACATGTATATAATTTACATAAGTGAAGTAGCATAATCAGAAAGAAATAAAAACCTCACTTAGAGATATAAGACTTTAGTTTTAATCTTTGAGAGCCCCAGAGATGATCTATTCCTATGTATATAATAAGATAGAACAGAAATTCAATAGTTTAGTTAATGACAGCAGTTAGTTGTTCAGAGAGATTGAATACTTTGTCTAAAAAGAAGAAAGATTTTTCTGTTACAACTTATGTTTTTTTAAAAAAAAATCATATATAGCAGCCTGGGATGTGAGTCATTAGTAGAATACTTCCCCAGCAGGCATGAAGCCCTGGATTCAACCCTCAGCACCACAAAGCTGCAAGAAATGTTGCACAGCTGTAACAACCGAGGTGGGGAGTAGAAGAAGAAAGGTCAGACTTTCAACGTCATTGCTAAATACACAGGGAGTTCAAAGCCAGCCTGGGATACAGAGACTTTGTCCCCAGAGAAAATAAAATTCATATATAGAAAAGTACCTGACATCAAACAAATGGAATTATCCATTTAAACACACAAAAATAAAAGATCTGTGTCCATTTGCTTGTAAGGCACTGGACAGTGGCTGCTGGCCGCCAATGCAGGTGTCTTGCATCAACTCCGACTAGGAAATGTTTGTACTTCATCTGTGAGTCATTGGAGCTCAGCTGCTTAAGCTTTCTGTATTGAAACAAAGCTACAAGGTAAATTGGAAGAAAATGAAAAGCCACATGAAAAATTCATCAGGTTGACTTGGGCTGCACGCCTTTGTGAAGTATACACTCTCTGGAAAATGGAAAGGCCATTTCAAAAAATAGTGTCTCAGTTCACTTTGTGGGTAAGGTTGAATGGAACGACATGTTCTATAAATGACTTGGGATATAAATCTGCAAAATCAACAGAGAGCCTCCAGACCTTGGCAACAGGATTGGAACAAGGATCCAAACCTGAGGGAAGAAAGGGAAGTTGGCAGGAGCTGACCTCCACACACCTGAGTAGCCCACAGGCACATAGGGACTCAGGACCATGTTCCTGAGGGTTCAGGTGGGAAAATACTTGCTTTCCAGATGTTTTCAGGACACCTTGTGTGCTCTCCTCTCAATAGCTGTTATGTACAAAAGCAAAACCAGAGGCTGAGAGATTGCTTAGCAGTAAGGAGCACTGGCTGCTCTTCTAGAGGACCCAGGTTCTCAGTACCCCCATGGTAACTCACTCCAGTTGCAGGGTATCTAACACCCTCTGCAGAGTTCCATGTTCAATGCACATGTGGTATACAGACATACATGCAAGCAAAACACCCATACACATAAAATGAAAAAAAAAAAACTAAAATAATGCGGTAATGTGCTTCATAGTGAGATCTTTCCAGAGGCTAAACATAATAACTAGAAAATCAAAGGTGATTGAATGCTATGGGGGTGGATTATTGTGGTAAATTATAAGGATGTGTATTACTGACAGCAATCTTAAGAAATAAGTTTATGAAATGTTCCTTTTGGCTCGGTAAGATGGCCAGTGGGTAAACTTGCTTACTGCACAAGCCTGATGGCCTGAGTATGAACCTTAGAACTCATATAAAGAAGCCAGATGTGGAAACAGATAGCAGTTTTCAAAACACTCCTGCACTGAGATGGGAGGGGGAGAAGGAAGAATAGCCTGGACTATGCAGAATGGTACAAACACCAAGAGAAAGGCTTCCTTGACAAGGTGGAAGAAGAGAGCATACTCCTGATAGTTGTATTTGACTTTTACATGCATGTACTTAAGACACACAGTTCATTCACATGTACGCATGAATCTTGCTACATACATAACAGCAATGTAATAAAACGCTCCTTTATCCTGCCCATCTAACACTGGAAGAAGTCTTAATGGGCAGTTATGAGGCACCTGCTCAGGACTTTTCCTGTCTGGTTCACTGGGCTGCCCAGTGACAGTCCTACAGGCTATTTTGTTGATACTGTTCCTGCCATATGACTGTAGGTGAATGCTGACAGAGTGTTGGCACTGAGAACTACAGACCTTGATAATGGTTGCAGACACTTCCTGCCCTCAGCAGTTGGCCTCTCAGTGCCCCAGCTTAGGACTCACTGCTCTTCCCCAATTTTGCATTGTGATGAACACATGGAGCCACAGTACAGGTGGGTTTGCTGCGACCAGAGTGAGAAAACGTCCATAGGCTTAGAGGTAACAACCTTGTCTTGGCTTGTTGACCATGGGTTCTGCATTGTTCAGATTCTGCCTATTTGAGTCCTAAGGACTTCTGTTTTATTATGTCCCCACACTGCATACAGCCAACTTTGATGGGAGACACTATTGAGTTCTACTGCATATGTTATTAATGAACATGCAAACTACCTCAGCTGCAGAGAAGCTAATGCAGGCAGGAAAGCAGGCATATCCTCTGGTAGAGCTGACGTCTGTGCAAATTGAAACTACAGGCTGCTATGTGGAACTGGATGTCATATACCTGCATTCAATTTCCAAGCCCACAGTGACACCAGTGCTTTGAAAGAGCATTCTAGAGCATGGTGTGCAGTGTGTGTACTATCTCTGCAATTCTGTTGACTTACATCACTCTGAGCTTTGTTCTTATGGGTGAGAGGGAGTTAAAGGAAGATGACTGTGGCTTAAATCTTGTTGGTGTCTTCAGGGACCCTTGTTGGGTAGGTCCAAGCCACAAGAACATGTAGAAAACCTAAGGAGGGAGGAGGCTGAGGCTTTGCTGCCAATAGGGCCCCTGTATAACAAGTACATATGCCCCTGGTATACATCTAGGTGGTAGCTATGGAGAGTCGCAGTCTAAAATGCCTCCTTAAGATCAGGTTGTAGGCAAGCCTGTAGAGCATTTTCTTAATTAGTGACTGATGAGGAAGGGCCTCGCCCATTGTGGGTGGGGCCATCCCTGGGCAAGTGGTCCTGGGTTCTATAAGAAAGCAAGCTAAGCAAACCATGATGAGCAAGCCAGTAAGCCACACCCCTCCATGGCCTCTGCATCAGCTCCTGCCTCCAGGTTCCTGCCCTGCCTGAGTTCCTGCTCTGACTTCCTTCAGTGATGGACTATGGTGTGGAAGAGTAACTTGAATAAACCCTTACTCCTCCCCCCCACAATAAAAGAAAAATTACAAGACCCTACTCCCAGATGAGAAGCTATAGGCAACAATAGTGTCCCAAAGAGGGAGAATCAGCCTTCCCTAGGGGCAATCTCCATGATAATTTGTCCAATCCCAAGAGATCATGAACCAGGCCTTCTTTTGGGCCACGAACCTGCTCCCAAATCATGAAACGGAGACTTATTTGTTATGAATGCTCAGCCTTATCTTAAGCTCGTCCCACTAGCTCTTATAACTTAAACTGTTTCTCTTCATTTACATTTTGCCTTTGGGCCTTTTAATTTTCTTCCCTTCTGTATATCTATCTTACTTGCACTGCTTCTTGTGTCTGTCTGGCTAGTGACTTCCTAGCCTCTGGCCCCAGGCATGTCCCTCTCTTTCTCCCTCATCCTCTCCTCCTTCTTCTCTTGAGCCTAGATTTCTCCTCCTACTTATTCTCTCTGCCTGCCAGTCCCACCTACCCCGCCTGCCTAGCTATTGATCATTCAGCTTTTTATTAGACCAATCAGGTACCTTAGGCAGGCAAGGTGAAACAAATGCAACACATCTTTACATAATTAAACAATTGCAGCAGAAATAAATGTAACACATCTTTACATCGTTAACAAAGGCGGCAGAAACAAATGTAACACACCCTCACATAGTTAAGGTAATATTCTGCAGCCTAAACAAATGTAACACATCTTTGCCCAGTTAAAATAATATTCCACAAGGTCAGCCCCAAACTAGTGAGCATGTAAGTAACAATAAATGAACCCAGAAGATTCTCTCTCTCTCTCTCTCTCTCTCTCTCTCTCTCTCTCTCTCTCTGTGTGTGTGTGTGTGTGTGTGTGCTCGCGCATGCGCTTGCATGGGGGTGTAATTGAACACATCATGAATGACACTAATTTACTAGCAAAGTAGGTCATAAATCTAGATTCTTGAGGAAAAGAGAAAGATATAAGAATACAGGAAGTGATCACTCATGCACTGTCTTGTATGGAGGTACGTAGAATTATGCTAAGGGGGATCATTATCTAAATATCACTGGTTTTGCTGATGCATTTTCAATATTTCCAAACATTATGAAGGTATTTGTCAACCAAGTCATGTAAACATACACAGAGAGACACAAAGACACACAGACACACAGACACACAGACACATAGAGACATAGACACAGGCACAGAAGTTGACTAAATATCAAGTTATTGAGTTCTGTTATATCTGGTATTGATGGGATCCAGGGAAAGGTGTGGTCCAATTAGGATGCCATTTTCAAAATCTGATCACACTTATAATACACAGTCACATTGTATGATCCTCATTATATATTTTTTTAGCTTTATATGGTTTTGTTTATGCTCAAACACAGTTCTTTTTCTTTAGTTTTACTTCTTTAGGGCTCAGCTGTCTCTGAAATATTTATTGTGGGCTTTAAATTTTTAATTGGACAAAATCATTTTTATTTAATTTTCATTGGAAAAGTATGTTTTTATTCAATGTAACAGTTGTTCACCAAGACTGTCTGTTGTACTGCATGATAAAGACACAGGAAACTGAACAAAGCACTAAGTGTGACATGGGAATAGTCACCCAGACAATAGATCTATTCTCTAGCAATTGATGAAGGAGTACAGAGGCATGACATGTCTGCCTGTGACCATCACTGCCTGAGAATAATTTCCAAATAATTTCACAGTTTTGATAAAAAAGTAACAGACCATGGAGTATTTTAATGGTAATGCCATCCATCAACAAATCTGAGCCAGGGGATGTCCAGATATTTTCTCAAAGATTATCCAAGCTGTTTCTGTGACAATAATTTTAGATAAGATCAGTATTTAAAGTGGCAGATTTGGGCCTCCTCTACGTGGGTGGACCTCATCAAAGTAATTAAGAACTTGAGTAGCACCAAAGTCTGGTGCTCCAAGAAGTAAGAAAAGGGAAGAACTTCGGCTATTCTAGTTACGCTTTTGTCAACTAGAGGTACCTGGGATGAAGCACTTCCATTGAGGAAATGCCTCCAATAGATCGGCCAGTGGCAGATCTGCTGGGCATGTTCTTGATTGATGAGTGATATGGGAGGTTCCAGCTCAATGTGAGCAGAGCCATCCCTGGGCTGCTGGTCCAGGTCCTAGGTGCTATAAGAAAGCTGGCTGAGCAAGCCAGTAAGCAGCACTCCTCTGTCCATGGCTTCTGCTTTGGTTCCTGTCTCCAGTTCCCTACCTTGAGAGTCCCTGCCCAATTTATCTCACTGATAGACAACTATAAGTAGAATTAAACCCTTTCCTGCCACAGTTGGTCTTGGCCTTGTTATTTATCACAACAATAGAAGCCTAAATAGTACAATGTCTTTCAAACCAGGACATGAGGTGTTTATGTGTTTATTTCTATTGACTCTAGTTCTCTGGGTTATGTTAAGTCCCACCATGCATCCATGCATGTGTGCATCATCCATCTGGTAATTCAAAAACTATTTATGACTCAGTTATTGGTTTTTACTTTAAATCAAAGGGACAAATGCAATCCGCCACTGCTGCATTCAGGATATTTTAGGAGAGTAGGGAAGGCTGGTCATAGCAATGATGAAACCTTGACACTCAAAGTAAGGGAGTGGAATTCTGAGAGGTAATGGCTGTAAAGCAGACAGAAGATTCTCTTAAGTCAAGGTGCCTGGGCAGGAGATGCATTACACCAGAGGGCACCAAGCTAGTAAATATAACAAGGACACTGGATCCCTGAAAGAATCCTTAGTTCACAACTTCAGAGTCATGCCTGTGTGATACAATATCATCACCCATGTCCCTTGAGGTGTCAGGTTGGTACAACCGATAAACCATCCTCAGGGTTAAGGTAAAAACAGATAAGCAAAGTAGGAAAAAACAGTTCTTTTGTTTTTCCCTTTTGAACGATGATATCTTTGAGGAAAGTATGTGAGAAATGCTCACATTGCTTTGATTCTAACACCAGGCATCTTTCAACAAATGAATGAAGCTAACATCTGCTACTGGAAGAGCTGGACTTTCCAGATGTGCTATTGATTCCCAAGGAGCTGGCTGATTCTGGTAGATTCCAGGGTAATGGAATTTTAGTTATGATGACACAGAGATTTTATGGCACAACATATGAGACAGTGTCCTGGAGTGAGATCCATGACTCTGTCACTTGTGTTATCTCCTTGTATTTCCCTTATGGCTATTTTATCTTGCTTTGCCCAGGGTTTGTGGGCATTCATGTGTGAGGAAGTCTCTTACCATCTTGCTGCTGTAAATTTGTCTCCAATGAACAGCCAACTTGCATGTTTGCAGTGAGCTTTCTGTGACCATGGGCAAAGAAGAGGAAGGAATATAGTAGGCTGAGTGCAGAGGTAACTGGCACAGAGTAAGCTCTATCACCAATTGTCCAATTGTGTGTGAGTGTGTGCTTGTGTGCATGGTATGAGTCCCTATTGCTGTGGGCATATGAATGTAGGTACGTATACCTACACATGCTCATACAGAGTCCATAGTTGATGTTTAGTGCTGTTTCACCTTACATTTTGAGACAGGATTTCTCACTGATCTTGGACCTCATTCATTGGCTAGAGTGGCTGGCCAATGAGTTCTAGACACCTTCTTTTCTCTATATCCACTAACTCAAATCACTGGAGTTATAGACACATACCTCCATACCTGGATTTTACGTCAGTTCTAAGATCTGAAGTCAGATCCTCATATTCGTACATACAGCAAGCACTTTACTGAGTGAACTGTCTCCACAGACACTCTAGCACAGATTTGTGGTGTGGACAGGGAAAGACTTCTAGCCTCTCTAATCTTTGCTTCTTTGAGATGCAAGTCAAGAGTCTCTAGGTCAGTGGAATGACTCTATGTCCATAAAAATTGAAGAAAAGGAGCAACAGTGTCAAAACTGCACTTACAGTTGTATTTAACTGAATATGTGAGCAGCTTGAATCCACAAGCTTATGGCTCTCACTGGTTTATGAATCACTTGTGGGGTGACCATCCACAATCTGATAGTGGTACAAAGACTCTGCCTCTGAGATGCACAGATGACTCCACACAGATGGATTTCATGCTACACTGAAAGAACAGGCCTGCTCTTGAATTACTTGTCAGATCCTATAATTTTCCTGCATCTCGGCTTCTAACAGGAAAAAAAAAAATCAAACCAAAAAAGGCGAACAGGGAGATGCCTTGAAATGTCAATTGTCATTCAAATGGAAGCTCTTATTGGTACTGAGTCTTCCCTAAAGAGAAAAGCCAATGGAGGATGGACAAGTCAATTCTTTTTCAATTTTTCTACAAAGCCTTGCATTTTGCTGAATAAATCAAGAATTCAGTTCCTGTTCAATGTGTGGCGTTTGTAATCCAATGCTATTTCTTAGGGATCAGGGGCTTTGATCCTCTTCAAATATTTTCACAAATTCAAGATTCGAGTGTGACATGGTATTTGGATGGGGAATTGAAAGATTTTCATAGGTTTTACTTCCCAGCACCAAAAAGGGTAAGGGGAGGAGTCTCCTTTACAATGGTTTAAGGTGGTACCATTTTAGACATTCCTTATTAGACCAAATGAATGCTGGCCCCAAACATATTTTCTAGTGTTTGTAGCTAGCCTGGAGGAACTGAGTTGAATACCACACACCAACTGGTGAAAGCTGAAGGTCCTGGATATCCTGAGCCCAGCCTTGGCAGACAGGTATCCTGAACCACTGTTGAGGTCATGACATATAAATCATCTTCATCATTTTTTACATTAATTTCCTTGAGGTCCTAAGGCCTCAGTGAGATATGTTTTCTTTCTCACTGTAGTTTAAAATTGCAACCACTTTTCTTTCAGCTACCAGACAAAATAAAATTTAAACCTGTTAGAAAAAGTACCTGGCAAGCACTAGCACTCTGAATAACTCCCCTAACCCCCTACACACACACACACACACACACACACACACACACACACAAAACTTGACAATGGAGAAATCCCCAGTCACAAGGCACTGTGTACTTGGTGAATTGTTGTATAAGTGCCATGTAAAAAAGTGTAAAATCTAAAAAGGGCAGAATATAATTCAAGCACATTATACCACTGCAAACAGAATTAAAAGGAAGCCCCGTAATCTATGCCACACCTTTAGTCTCACTAAAGAAGTGAGTCACAGAAGTTCTTCCAGTACATTTCATATTTCTAGATATTTTCACAAAAATCTAAACACCTGCTGTGCGAGACCACATAGATAGAAACCTTTAAGGCAAACGACTCCAGTTTGGAACTACTGTTAATCATGCCTTTTCTAAATTCTCTAGTTAAATATTCACAATATATTGTATTTCCTCACTTTTCATCTATAGTGCTTTCTCAGTCCGGTTGCTCCTTTTAAAAAGAGCTGTGACTCACTGCAGTGAGAGACAGAAGAATCAGATTCTGTCCTCTTTGTGATGGACCAGTCACCACTTTTATGACCCAGGGTACTCTTGAATAGGGAGAAGTGAGAAATATTAGCTAGAAAGAGATACTGAGACAATGAGAGGAAATACAGAAAACACAGGATAACCTCGGAAGGGCCTGGGTCTGAACCCACCAGCCCTGAACTTTATTCGAAAGGGCTTTTTATTCATAATGCTAAGGAGAGGAGCAAAGACCTCCCCCTTGTAAGATACAGTCAAGTGTAGACCCTTCCAAACATCTGATACTCAGGCCTGTGGTCCAATCATTGTCTTTAGGGCAGACCTGCTGGGAAAAGCCACCAGGAAACCTAGATGGGCTACAACCCTTCTACCCAGGTGGCCTGGATCTGGGCTAGTGCCTGGTTCATCTGAGGATCAATGGCTTTATACACAAATCATAGATCATCTGTCACAACTAAAATATTCATTAATAATTAAAGAAAGGGAATATGCAGAACTGGGGGCTAAGTATGGGGTACATGACAGATACAGGTTCTTCTTTGACTTGGAACTTAAAGAGCAAACAAAAAATGGACAACAATTGAGAGATGAAGTCAAAATACAAAATACAAATGAATTTTACTTCAGACATTTTATTTCCACAGTTGTATGCCCCTGCCCCCCTGGGATTACCCTCCTGGGAAGAGAATAATAGATTGAAACACAAGATTATGAACACTGACTGTTTAAAAATCTCTCCAGCATGGTTTAAGCACCTGTCTCCCTTAGGGTCACTCAGATACTAGAAGTTTCCTGTAGCAAGGCTCTCACTGCTACTGAATTGTCAGATGTGGCCTTCATTGGTGAAATCGATGGGGAGACAATGCATTCATCTTTTCCATTTTGAAGCCTAATTTACACCAACCAGAAAAGCCTCAAGCCAGAGTTAACTGCATCTTGCTGACTGTTCACTGCACAAGAAGAAAGGACAACCAGGACACGCGAGCCTCCGATGTCTGCTGTTGATTGGTGTGCCACACTTGCCTCTCCATACAAGTGCAAAGTTTGTTTGGGGGTTTTGTTATTTCTTTTCTCCACCAGAGCAAACATTTTCAATCAGGCATTTGTGGAGCTGGTGGGTTGACCAGCTGTCTGGGCATTATCACTCTTACAATGACACCCAAAGACGGGATGTGACTATTCAATGAATTATGTCTTTTTGCCACAATATAGTTAAGATTTTATTCATTTTACTGAATATGCTTGGAAAATGGAGCATCTGCATATTAGCTTTCCAAGAGCTCAGTTACAATATGGCATTTTAATGTCTTACTCTAGTGTTCTGTGTATCTTTCTTTTCTCTTTGCAAATCTTTACAACAAGAACAAAGAAGGTATGGAAATTTATAAAGTGCCCTGTTGGTTTTCATCTAGATTCAGAATAATAAATCTTTACTCTCATACCTAACAACATTTAAAACTTTTTACGGGCATGCAGTCTTGCAAAAGGCACTCCTGTAGTTACTCGGAAGGTCATTTGTTCTATTACAGGATGTATTCCCGGGGATTACCCT
>CABHPR010122814.1:25756-49115 GCA_902168415.1 Peromyscus melanophrys
GTCATTTGTTCTATTACAGGATGTATTCCCTGGGATTACCCTCCTGGGAAGTTAATCCCTCAGCTCATATCAATGATATATTAAGGTGAAAGATTCAGAATGGGAACTGTAAGTTCCCCACAGCAATATGAAGGGAGACCTGAGCTGGGTCACATGAGGCTCTCTGCTCTGTCATGCCTGTGAGTTCCAACTACCCCCTCCATTTCCCCCAAATGCTTTTCTTTATTATGACTTTAAAGTTCAGGCCTCAGCTTATTGTCTCTTTTCATAGTAGTTTTATGATGTCGGAGTCTTCAGTCTTATTTTCTGTATCATCATCACTTTGCCTGCATATCAAAGTCTAGGGGTATTGGAGGATTAGCAAGAATCCTTTGGGGGAAATGGAGGAGACAGCTAGGCTCACAGGCATGTGACCATTGTAGAATTTAGGATGCTTTTCTCTTCCTCATGAGTGGAGGAGACAATGTGAGAGGAATGTGTCTATGCAGAAAAAGAAGAAGTGATCTTCACGAAAAATCCTTTCTCATTTTTCTAATACAGGCAATTTATCTCAAGATTTTTATGATATTATAATACAATTTATTAGTAAATGAGATATATTTTTAAAGGAAAACCCAGGTAGACATACATTCATATTTTCTGGGTCTCTGGGTCTCTATCTTTCTGTCACTGTATCTCTGTCTATCTCCGAGTGTCTGTATCCCTTTCTGTGTGTCTCTTTTCCTCCCTCCCTCCCTCCCTCCCTCCATCCCTCTATCAGTCCTTCCCTTTCTCCTCTTCTTTCTCTCCCTTCTTACTTCTGTCTTTGAAACAGTCTCACTGTGTAGCCAAGTCTTTTCAGGAACTCGTTATTTCTGGCTCCTAAAACACTCACAGCATGGCCCCCCGAGTCTTTGTGTTCATGGAGACTCTTCTTTGAAGAGTTTTCTTGTCTACTCTTGAAGATAAAGGTCCCACTACTTCCAGCCCAGGAGTAGGTATTCCTGGATCCAAGCTACTCTCCTCAGACAAGCGAGTAGGGAAAAAGGCATAGGAATGGGGGAAGGAGAGATGTTTGCTGTCTTTTCCGAGCATGGGAATGTACATGTGTTTTCCTTACTTTTCATTTCTTTTGGTTGAAATTTCTTTGAAAGAGCATACTGACTGGGGTTGAGAAGATGGTTCAGTGGGTAAAGTGTTTGCTGCAGAGGCATGAGGATGGGAATTGGATCCCCAGCACAGGCATAACAAGCTGAGTGCTGTGGCATGTGTTTGTCATCTAGTACTGGGGAATAAGAGGTAAGGTGGGGCTCATGGGTGCCTGCCAATCTAGTTAGAAAACAAAGGCCAAGAAGAGACTCTGTCTCAAAAAAACAAGATGGATAACACCCCAGGAAAGACACCTGAGGTTAAATTTTAGCCTCTACATGCATGCATACAGGCACATGCACACATCCACACATATGTACTTTTACACAGAGGATCATACACTAACCTCCCACATATACAAAAAATAAAAGAAGATATCAAGACTATTGGCTAAAGAGATACCTAATTTTAAAAATCCCATTCAACATTTCAGTTTGATATGGTACTAGGTCATGTATGGTCCATGATATTTTATATGTTAACTGTTCCTCTCATTTTAAAACAACTCAAGTAGAAAGGACTCCTCACGATTATTTACTGAAACATCTAAGAGAAGTACTAAGTGATTATAATAAATCTCATTACACAAAAGCTGTAAAACTGTATTTAGCTTTGTTATGTTCTGCATATCTTTGTAACATGATCAACTAATTCAGTAAGTGTTTATTGTGGCCCAATCCTTCTTAAAACTACAGTTTAGCTCTTGAGATAAGCATATTTATACAAATATTTTTTATCTCTTTTCAAGTATAAAGAAGCTGAGATTAACATTTAAGGAAGGGACTAAGTGAGTGTATGACAAGGACAGAGAGGAATATATGCAATGTTTGCCTAAGACATACATGGAATGCAAATACCTTTCACCATTACATCTGTAGCTCATATCTCAGCACACTACAGAGTTTCTGCAAACAAAATCCCAGGTATTTATTTCAGATCAATCCCTTGGCCACTGTGATCTGCCTAAGAGGAAATATATGCTGTGTCAGATGCTTCTGAATGTGAGTGTAAGATTCCTTCCCAGCAGATCATGGAAGACCTAGACACCCAAAGATCTCAACACTCACTAACAATACAACCCTGCCAGAAAATCAGCCCCAGCCTTCTGACTCCTAAAATATTCACAGCATGGTCCCCCCACCCAAGTCTGTGTTCATGAAGGCTCTTCTTTGAACAGTTTTCTGGTCTACCTCTGGAAGGTAGAGGTTCTAACACCTCCAGCACAGGAGTAGGCATTACTGGATCCAAGCTACTCTCCTCAGACAGGCAAGTATGGAAAAAGACACAGAGAGGGTGAAGGAGAGATGTCAGCCATCTTTTCTTATCATGTATCACACTACCCAGAAGTACATTCAGAAAGAATGACAGATTCAAATTATTTTGAAAACAACAGTAACTTTTTTTCTTAAAAAATACTAAAAGGTAGTTTATTAATTTTTAGCTTGTTCTTAGTTTTGTCTGTTATAAATGACTTTATTTTGATTTTGAAAGCTAAGTGTTTAATTACAGTTTTTCTCCTTTTCTCCAAAGCTAAACATTGCACAATTTGGTTAGAAGGATTATTCTCCCACTTGACAGGCATGATAGTCTGAATGATGACTGTCCTCCAGAGGTTCATGTACTCAAAGCTTGGGCTCCAGTTTGTAGTGCTGCTTTGGGAAATGATGTTACCTCTAGGAGGTGGAGCCTTGTTGGAGGAAGAATGGCCTGGAGTGGCTTTGGGGGTTATAACCTCCTGATATCTCTCTCCTTTTCGTGTCTGGTTGAGATGTGTGTATTCAGCATTCTCCTCCTGCCATGCTCCTCCCATAATTCTGGGCTTTCCCTCGGTTACTTTAAGCAAAAACAAAATCTTACTCCTATGACAGTGGTTCTCAACCTTCCTAATACTGTGACTCTTTACTACAGTTCCTCATGCTGTGGTGACCTCCAACCATAAAATTAATTTTTTTTTGCTATTTTATAACTGTAATTTTGCTACTGTTATGAATCGTACATGTAAATATCTGTGTTCTCTGATGGTTTTCGGTGACCCCTGGGAAATGGTCATTCCACCTGCAAAGGTGTCACAACCCACGGGTTGAGAACTGCTGTTCTGTAAGTTGCTTTAGCCAATGGTATTTTATCATAACGACAGAAAAGTAATGGATACATCAGGATAAAGAACATTCTACTGTTGTGGAATATCATTTTCAGGTATGTTACATTCATGCTGTGGAACACTAATGATGCAAAGATGTTTTTCATTCTTTCATGTTGCATTCGTTTAACTCTGTGAAGCTGTGTTACTGTGCCTGTCTAAAACCCCCGCTTGGTCTAATAAAGAGCTGAATGGCCAATAAAGAAGCAGGAGAAAGGATAGGCGGAGCTGGCAGGTAGAAAGAACAATAGGAGCCGGGCGGTGGTGGCACACGCCTTTAATCCCAGCACTCGGGAGGCAGAGGCAGGTGGATCTCTGTGAGTTCAAGGCCAGCCTGGTCTCCAAAGCGAGTTCCAGGAAAGGCGCAAAGCTACACAGAGAAACCCTGTCTCGAAAAAAACCAAAAAAAAAAAAAAAAGGACAATAGGAGATATCTGGGATGTAAAGATTGAGAAATATGAAAAAGAAGGGCCAGTCACACAGCCACACAGCCAGACACAGAATAAGAAGGAAAGAAAAAATGTGCAGAAATAGAGAAAGGTAAAATCCCAAAAGGTAGATGGGATAATTTAAGAAAAGCTGGCTAGAAACAAGACAAGCTAAAGCCTGATATTGATAAGTAATAATAAGCCTCTATATATTTATTTGGGAGCTGGGTAGCAGGCCCCAAAAGAGCCAAAGAGTGAAAAAAAATCCAACTTCATGCTACTTCTAATATATATATGTATATTATATGTATATACATATATATAGTGATCATATACTTATAAAAGTGTACCGTGTAAAATGTTTCAGTGTGGGCTATGGGTGTAGCTTGTCAGTAGAGAGATTGACCAGCATGGTCTATGTACTGGGTTTAATCTCTAGAACAAGAATATGAAAATGTCTCAGTGGAAGGCAGGTCATATATGCCACTTTGAAGTCTGTATGGAAAACTTTCCTGTTTACACATTTGCACAAAAGAATGCTTCACTTTCAACATGGTCTTAAAATTATAGCAACAAGTTAAAAAATTAAACAATTTATGCACAGAATGCAATGGAAGATTACAAAATGAGAAATAAAAGAATGAATGGCTCATTCTAGGCAAACTCCCATTCCAAAGGACAGCTGAACAGTACCAACAGCACATTTTCCTAGTCATCTTGGAATTTGAATTTTACTAAACTATAAAGTACCCAATTAGATATTTTCCTCTCTATTTATAGCTGTTATCTACTCATTAATATTTTCTAGACTAAAAATTGATAAAACTGTAGTAAGATGTATGGTATGACAGGATTTTTTCATGAATTACGTACAAATTATTAAGAATTTGAATGTTGTTTTCAAATGTAGCCTTTTACAATTAGTGTGTTATAAATAAAATTTCAGTAACTATCATATCTTTCAGAATTATTTTAGAATGGCAAATCAGTAGCATAAATAATACTAAATTTTAAAATAACTATGTCAAAACAGATGCATTTCTGACCTTGGCCAAGTTATTCATAATTTGTTTCTTATTTAGGGTGTAATCTGTCTGCATGCTGCAAGAGCTTTAAGAAAGTCCATATTGATGACTCCCTCTCCTTCCAATCCTAGAAATTTTGATGATAATTATTTTGGTATGAAATATTTAAACATGGGAGCAGAAAGTCTAAGTGTCTATGGACAGTAAAATAGCTGAATATGTTATAGTAAATCAATAGCTAGCATCAGGGTATAAACAAGCGTATTAATGTCTCATATGCAAAATTGCACACACAGGATAAGTCCATTTGATTCCATGTAACTCTCCATTTGGGTGGAGATGTTGCAAAGACAGAATGTTTTTAAAAAAATGCAATATGGAGCACAGGTTTTTATCTTCATAGTAAAGGTAAATGCTTTGGTTATAACAGCTTGTTCAGTGAAAGACACCCGGGGCATGGCACAAGAAGGGGCAGAAAGGAGGGAATAAGAAGGAAGAGGGATATGGGGCTTATTTTGGTTTTTTACAAGAGTGACTATGATTTTCAAGGAGCAGAGTTGCTAGCTTGCTGTAATAATCTTACTATTAAAGCTCTTTTGTAATCTTTAACAAAAAAAATCTATGACAGAAAGCTGATAACTAATACTCCTAGTCCCTTGCTTTCTGTAGATTACTAATCTATGATTATCTATAAGAGTTGAGTATACCTCAAACTTCTCTATCAGATTGAGTTCAGTAAGTCTTCCTTGTTTTTCTCATTGAAAAATAACATAAAGGAAATTAATATAGGGTAGTAGAGCCAGGGCTGTGATTTGCAATAGAATGACATATGGCCAAATATGTGAGAGATTATGATATATTCAAAGATGAACAAATGCATAGAGGCATTAAAGTAATAAAAAGTATGACTGTGAGAATAGAGCCCTAATGATCATGAAGAGTACATGGAGACAATTTTCCTCTTCTGCAATTGTTCACCTTGATATCTGGTTGAAAAATTATGGTACTATTAAAAACTATTAAAACTATTCAAAGTACCAAGAAGTATGGGATTTCTTAAGCATCTTTGTATGTCTGCCTTTCTAGTGAACACCGAGAGCAGAAAATCACACAGCAGGAGTTCATTTATACCTCAGAAGTCACAAGCAACTGAATGACTGTAGCTTGACTTCTACAATCTTGTCCTAAGCACCAAAAAAGAAAATCTTCCATGGAAACCAAGGCATACACACAGAAACACACAGACACATAGATACACAGGCACACACACACACACACACACACACACACACACACACACACACACAGGTATAAAACAATAAAACACAGTTTTATCTCTCACCTTATTTATGTGTTATAAAACAATTGAGTCTTAGTAGTCCAGCTAGTATAAATTCTTTTAATCTTAATGTTGGGAGATGTGGCATAGGTTTCAGAGTGCATCATAGCTGAAACAAAGATTTGAAAATAGCTTCAAGTTAGACTAAATGCTTTTGTTAAATAGCTTTCAGGTGAAAACCCCAAGAAGACTGTAGTGGGTAGCTGTTCCAGCTTTGACCTTGAAACACTGCCCCTAGTGTGGCTGCAAATAATTGCCACATCTGCCTACGACCTGCCCCTGGGGTGTGGCTGAGGAGAGACCCTTTAAGACCCAAGATACACAAGTGCTTGCTCTCTTGGCTCCTTATGATCCTGGATGCTGGATTGCAGACCATGTCAGGGTTCTCCAGAGAATCACCCTGGACTGCACCTTATCTCTCCCAGATCCTGTATCTGACCCCTTAATGGCTGTAAGTTACCCCTGCAATAAACTTCTTTTAATTACCAGATAAACTATGTGGAATTGCCTCATTAATTGCTGCTATATAAGACCATCTCAAGTTTTAGAAAGGCACATAGTTGAGTGAGGAACTCCTTAAGGTGAGGAAAAAGAATAAATCAGCCCAATTATCATTAGCTGATGTGCCTTTCTTGCTAGGATTGGTTGATGACCAAAGATGATGATTAATTCCTTATACCCATTTTTGCCTTCAATCTCCTGATATTAAAAAAGAAAAAACTATTCATGAGTGGGTATGCACTCTCAAGATTTAAAGTAGAGCTGACTGATTGTTTTTCATATATAAAAGTTTGTTTGTGATTACTTTAAGATTCCCTAAAAGATTACCTTTCAATATAAGCAATAAAGTAATTGGTCATTTCTTCAGTCTGCTGGTAAAAAGAATACCTTGCTTGCCTACACTGTTAACCTATAACAAGTTGCTTGGGTATGAATGTATGTAGGTTCTCGGGATAATTTAGTTTTCACCTGTAATACGTAAAATGCTTTATCAAAAAAGGGTATGAAAAACACGCTTTTTTTACTTGAATTCATTGAAATCATTCACTTGAAAAACATAATGTAACCACATTGTTTTTATATTGCCTGAAAGATGTTGCTGGGGTACATCAGCTGCAAGGGAAGGACTAGAGTTAAAGTTAAAAGGAAAACATCAAGAATGAGAGAAGTAGGAGGAAAATGCTAAAAGAATTAGAAAGGAGTCATCAAGAACAAAGATAGAATTAGAAGGAAAACAGAAACCATCAAAAGAGTCTGTCTTTTTTCCTAAGCCCCTCAGATTAGAAAAAATGTCATAGTATGCACCAACTCTGTGGATTCCCTTTGAGCCCTGTGCTCCTAGAGACTGGACCCCCAGGCAGCAATACATACAGACTCCCACTCTTGGTTTATTTAATTTGTCAATTTTCTCAACATTTTGCATCATATGACAAGGCAACTCTGGAGTTGTACTGTGAAAAGCAGGTATGTGATATCCACACGATGTGTTCTGTTTACTCTGGGAAGCGGAGGATTTTATGATCTCAACAATTTCAAAGAATATATGAAGTTTTAAAATTTGAACTGTAAGCAAAGAAAAAAATGTCACTGAGTTTTTCTTTTCCTAATTCCTTAGTGTAAATACTGATTCAACTTCAAGCGCTATGGATATGCAAGGATTAAACAAACTAAATATCTGGCCAATTTTCCAAAAGATTTGAAGTGAAATATCAATATCTAATTAAAGAATAGCTCATTAATTATTTGGGTAGCCTATTGCACACCAGGCTGCAGCTTTAGTTTATTTGAGTAACTTAAAGCACTAGACATCGGAGGACCTTTAGCACATTGAACTATCAGAGATTTTTCTAGTTCAGTTAGTAAAGTCTCAGGAACGTATATCTGTGGGCATATCCTGAGACTTGAACCACACTGCCTATTGTTCAAAGGCCACAAATCTGATGAAAGGAATACTTCCCAATGTCTCATCTTCCCTGAGATTTCCAGCTAGCAAAGGTTCATTTACTTGGTGATAATTTATCTGTGTTCCCCAATAAAATTTATCTGAGGATCAGAGGATAAAAGTCAGCCACTATTAGTAAAAACAGAAGTCACGCAATGTTAGCACACTCCTCTAATCCTATCACTTAGCAGGCAGGGTCTCTGCTGTGTGATGTTCTGTATGGCAAATGTGTTGCTAATAAAACACTGATTGGCCAGTGGCTAGGCAGGAAGTATAGGTGGGACTAACAGAGAGAATAAAAAGAACAGGAAGGCGGAGGGCTGCCAGCCGCCACCAGGACAAGCAGCATGTAAAGATGCCGGTAAGCCACGAGCCATGTGGCAAGGTATAGATTTATAGAAATGGATTAATTTAAGATATAAGGACAGTTAGCAAGAAGCCTGCCACGGCCATACAGTTTGTAAGCAATATAAGCCTCTGTGTTTACTTGGTTGGGTCTGAGTGGCTGTGGGACTGGCAGGTGAAAGAGATTTATCCTGATTGTGGGCCAGGCAGAAAAACTCTAGCTACAGGTCTCTGTGTGTTCAAGGCCACACTAGGGAACAGAGCCAAGCGTGGTGACACACGCCTTTAATCCCAGTACCAACCATAGAGACCTGGAGGTCTGTACAGATAGGCAGTGACAAGTAAGTGAGGTATTTGGGCTAAGAGCCAATGAGAGGGCAGAAAAGCAAGGCAATAAAGGCGTGGGTATACAGGAAGTAACACACTATGGAAGCTGTGGCATGGTGAGGTAAGGTTAGATGGTGGCTGTTCTGATTCCTCTCATCTCGGTCAGATTTTCACTCCTATTTTGGCTCTGTGTTTTTTTTTTTTTATTTAATAAGACCACTTAGAAATTTGTCTACACACTTAAAATGGATTCAATCCTGCTTTGGATTATCCAAAGAGTATGTATAGAAAGCAACTAATGCAATGCAATATTTAAAATATGGCCACCCCTGTTGAATGAAAACAAGCATGTGCATCATTGTTATTAGCAACTGAAAAGCTTGCCTGCTGCTATATGCCTGAATTATGCTTAGTCAATGACTAAGCTATAAGAAAATTATATCTTAGTAGCCATAATTATGCTTGTTAGCTTTTAAGAAATAAAATTCAAAAGATTATTACCTTTTCTTTTCCTTCATTCTTTCAAAAATATTTATTTCTATTATTTCTAATTGTGTGTGTTGGGGGGGGTTGTGTAGGGGTTTGTGTGTATCTCTGTGTGCATATGTATGTGAACATTTGAGTGCATGTTCCTGCAGAAACCAAAAGAGGGCATCTAATCCCCTGGAGCTGGAGTTCCAGAAGGTTGTGACTCACCCAACATGGGTGCTGAGAACAAAACACTAGTTGTCTGTAAGAGCAGCAAGTGCTCTTAACTGCTGAGCTGTCTCTTCAGGCCACATTTCTCCATTTTTGAACCCATCATCATGCTAAACTCTGAAATCTATTTAATTTCTTTCTATCCTGTTTGTCTTTGAGTAAGACACTCTGTCCAAAATCATTTTTACCTAAACCAATGTCTTTAAATTCCTGTGCCATCAAATCACCAAATATGTACCAATTGTTGCAAAATGAAAAAGTTTCAATTTCTTTTGAGAAATTTGCTAAACTTTTGAATCGTATCTAATTTACCTTTCTCTGTTGCATACCTTTTGTCTTTATCAAAACCTTTATCAAAAGGAGATTTATTTTCTAAGCCATTTTTAAAAGTATGGTTTATAAGTTTCTCCCCAGGAGAAGATGATGCCTATGATCTTATGCTCTGTAAGCTTGGGTAGGACCTGAGCTGAAGGCAAGTTTAGGGGGAAGCTGAACATTAAGCAAACTGTCTTTGTAAGTGAGGAACTGAGGAAGATTCTCACAACTGTGTGTCTATTTTACAAACCATTTCCTTCAAATCATTTTTATACACTTCTGGACTCTAGGTGATAATTTTTCAGTAGGAGTCTTTGCAGATTAGAAAAACACTAACTCACTTTCTAAAACCAAAAATTTTATCTACAGAAAACCTTCTGCCAACATGCTTAATGTGCTGTTTGGAACAAAGACATATGCAGTCAACTTTAAACCCATGTTCAGAAAGGTTGCCGACCATGTGCTTTCTGTTTTAAAATTGCAGTTGAAGCTTGCATTCTGTGCAGCTGCATGCAATAGCAGGCTTGATAAAATAGCACCTCGGTAGTAAAGAAGCCGCAGGGACACTCAGAACTTGTTTTCAAGGAATATATTGGAGGATGTTTGGTTAAAAGATCCTCAGTTTGCCTGCTTTTCCTGACTCCTCACCTCTTACCTTTGTTTGTCTACTTTCTGGCTTTAACTACTTTTGCATATTTTGCTCATTAGCTGACACAAAGGAAGATTGTTCTAGAAACTTGGTCAAATTTAGAGATTTACTCTACAAAGTAAATGACTTAAAAGACAACAGGAAATTTGATTTGGAAGCTACACTTTCTATCATGATGCTAATGCTTCTGCTTCTCCAGAAAAATGTGGAAAGTCAAGTTAGTATTGGTCTCTTCTGATGAGGGTATAGATAGCATCTTACAGCTTATTCATATAAGAGATCTGTTAGATTTGAAGTTTTTCATGATGCACTTTTCTAAAATGTAAAATAAAGATTTGGAGCATGAAATAGCCAATAGATGGGAGTTATCTAAATAAATACCAAGTGTGCTATTGCCATCAGAGAAGAACAAAGGGCATGGATGTGCTGTAAGGTGATTCAGTCAGTAGAGGCCTTCATGGCTGACAACCTGAGTCCTGTTTGTACAACTACACGGTGAAAGGTGAGAACAGTCACCTGCAAGTCTGCAAGTTGTCTTCTGGCTGCCACATGCATGTGACGGCATGTGGCTGCACACACACACACACACACAGAGAGAGAGAGAGAGAGAGAGAGAGAGAGAGAGAGAGAGAGAGAGAGAGAGAGAGAGAACAAATAAATAAAAAGAATATAATGACACTACTATTTAATTTTTATATGAGTGTGCATAATAGGAAAGTTTGAAGAGACATTCCCATCACCATGTCACCTTGCATTTCCCACTGAATGATCAAAAACACTCATCATAGCCACAAGTCAACAACTACCATCAGGAACCTGAGTGAGCTCTCCTATCCCATGGCAAACTGGGGGCATTTGAATGGTGACATCAGATACCAACTGTTTCCTTCTGATTCTTGCCCTGCTGCAGACCTGGTGTGGCCTCTGGTGACATGGCCTCTCAAAGTCTTTGTCTTATCACAAAACCAGCTCCAGATTAAGATACAGTCTGAGGTCACTTTGATCTCCCTTCTGTCTAAATATAAGACAGTAGATTTTTCACCCAGTCGGGCATGGAAGAGTGAAAACAACATCTGGGGAATCTCTCAATAGGATGTAAACCAAATGGAGAGAGGCAGTTCGAAAGATAGAGCCGTATTTCACTAATGGGTGCATGCTGTCTGTGGACCAGATGGCTTCGGCAACTGCATCAGCGATTGTCACCTCATCTCATCTGATCTTCATGTCAGCATCTCACACTCCAGATGTGCCGCTCAGAAGTTTTCCAGGGGATAGTGGGAAGGTGCTCTTACTTGGGCGTGTCACATTCAGATACTTCCCAAATGCCACTGGAGAGAGAAAAGTCCGCAGTGGTTCCTCTATTGGGTGGGTGTCTGGATCTTTCTAGAATGAAAGGTCTCATTGAATAAAATTTGGTGGGGCATTAATGGAGGTGAATGTTTTTCCAGACCTGTGATGGGGAAGAAATATCACATGCCAAATTCTAAAACTGACAAGTGAGAAGTGGTTCATCAGTGATGGAATAGCACCAGAATTGGACAGAAACAGGAAGCCACTCCACCTCTGCTGGAACTATAGCAACAGTCTGAAATTTCCTCAGGGAAGGGCTTCAGTGCAGGACATAGCTAACTAGAGGAATAAGGAAGGGAGCCATAATACAGCCAGCCAGAATCGTACTAGCTACTGTGAGATTACCAGCAATATGGGTTTACCCTAGAGTCAACACCTCTTAGTTATCAGGACAAGGGGCATAATTTGTGTTTGAGTTTGTAGTTACTGTTGTCTTCTGTTGGTTTTTGTTTTGTTTTGTTTTTTCCTGAAGCCAATGAGTGAAGTTTTTTAGTTATAAGAGGGCTTTTTCAGGTATTTGGTTCAAATATGTTACCATGGCAGTGGTGTTCTGTGAATGAGTCACCAGGATTGTAAGCCAAATTGGTCTCTACATTTTTGCCTTCATTTCCTTACAGATTATGTCAAGCTTCTCTCTTCCTTCTTCTTCTATCATCTCAGAACTTAATCATTCTGGCAAAATGTTCCACAGAAAATCCAATAACTAAATTACCATGGAACCCAGGTTATGCCACACAATGTGAGCAACAGTAGTAATCTACCATGGCCACACCTCTTATGAAGTCAGATGCACAAGTCACCCCCCCCCACCCCCCGTAGCCTGTATTGTCAACTTTCCTGAAAAGCCAATACCTGAACTGTCTTTGCTGTAATAGGCTTTAGACATTTTGTCTTTGCTGGGGAATTGATAGGAAACACACGCATTAAGGTTAACCCATCTTCCAGTTGCATCTACATAAATGTTAAAAGCCTGTGTTCAGATACTGGTACTGAGTTTCCATCTAGCATCCGCTGTGTGCCACACATTGCAGCAGGTCCTCTGATGAAAGCTTAGGCAATATAGCAATAATCTCTGTCTTCCTACAGTTGGGAGGTCCTCTCCAACAGTCAGCTCAGATGCAACTTTCAGACATCTAGAAAATCACAACCATTGCAGGTACAGGTCACAGGTCACCCATGGCAAGGCATGGGTCTAAGAAAAGACTTTTAAGTGAAAATTCTTGTTGGTCACCTGACCTGACATGACTCAAGGGAGAGTGGACAGCAGCAGAATAACATAAATGAAGTGCATGAGTTGGCTGTTTGAAATCTGGGGCCTATACAGGGACACTTGGCTCAGCCTGGGAGGAAGGGACTGGACCTGCCTGGACTGAATCTGCCAGGTTGAGCTCAATCCTTGGGGGAGTCTTCGCCCTGGAGGAGATGGGAATGGGGGGAGGGCTGGGGGGAGGGGGAGGGGGAGGGGGGGTGGGAGGGGGGAGAACAAGGGAATCCGTGGCTGATATGTAAAATTAAATTAAATTATAAAATTTTAAAAAATGAATCACCTTCCCAGGCCAATTAAAACAAACATTTTGGGTTATTTTAGTTGCCATTTATTCATTTTTCATATATTTTTCCCATTAGTTTGAATGTTTTGGATGCAGACCTTTGAAAGTCAGGAAATGCATCTTCTAGAAAATTCCATAGCTGTCACCCAACATCTTTCATAATGAAGGAGAGATGACCATAGAACCACAGGAGATTTAAAAGCAGCATCAAGCAAGGCTCGTAGGTGGAAAAGGTGACATTCTAAAATGTGACCACCAATGGGACACCAGAAAAGTCTGTGGTCCATAGACACCTGACCTCTGAACTGTCTAGAATTCAAAGACATACGACTCTATCTAGCATCTATAGACACCTGACTCTGAAGTATCCAGCCTCCACAGACACCTGGCACCCCTGAACTGTCCAGCATCTAGACACCTGACTCTCTGAACTCTTTTGCATCCATAGATATTCAACCCCCTAAAGTATCTGACATCTAATTCCTGGATTTCATCCAGATGATCCTTCTCCTAATGCTTCAGTTCTGTTTTGTCCTATATTTAGCATGACATTATATATGATACGACTGGAATTTTTTGATTAAATGAATGAACTAAAATGCAAATAAGTCTTTTTTTTGGAATATTTGAAGAAAGGCTTACTTTATTAGAGTATGAACACAAACACTAGCTATGTCCACACTTACATGTGCAGGCCTCCTGTGTGTGTGTGTGTGTGCATGTGTGTGTGTGTGTGTGTGTGTGTGTGTGTGTGTGTATACACCTGTCTGTAAGTGCTGTTAACATGTGTATAAAGTAATATATATGAAGAGTCCCCTGTATGAATTCTAGTATGCATTTGCCTGCTACCTTTTCACTAATTAAAGTGATTTATATGTATATGGATTTCATAGACATATTAAAATATTAGCTTTAAAGGAAAACTACAGTCTCTATGATTAAATACTATTTTTGATGGATTCTTTTTTTGTAATTATATAAGGATCTCTCTCTTCTCCCCGCCCCTCTCTCTCTCCCTTTTTCTTTTTGAGCCATTTGTAGTGAACAGTCTTGAGCAAGTTTCACATGAGGCACAGGGCACAGGCCCCGCTCTGTCAGCGTTAGTGAAAAAGTCCAGCGTGATCCCATCTCGGTTTCCACGATCCCTTCCAAGCTGGCTCAGAGAAAGCTGAGCAGTCAGCTAAGCAAGAACAATGCCTCTATTCCCGACACGTGAATAGGTCTCAGTTCTCAGGGTGCCAACGCTGGATGATGTGGAGCATTCCAAGTGGCATTTCACAGGGACCCTGTGTGCATTACACAATGGCTGGGCCAGCTGGGCCCTTTAGGTGGACCTTCTCAGGAGGTCACTTTCCTCCTGTTCCCAGGCCAGCCCTGCTCTTAGAGATGCCCCCCATCTCTACCCACCTCCCCCACCCCCAGCCACAAATTGCAGCTTCTGCTAGGGGATGCTTGCTAAAGCAAGACAGTGGTTCAGGAAAAGCCCTAGGAGCTTCTTGAATTTCCATGCCGCTTTTAGAACATGGAGCTTTTTCCTTAAAGAGGTCAGTGATAGGTGCTAGTCTGATAATGCCTTCTATCTTCATGTAGCATCAGTAATAGGCCTGCTGGCTGCTCACTCGGGGTTGGGTCACAATGGGATGGAGAGTATTTGCTCACAAACATTAGATACTTGGTGTTTAATGCAGATTCCTTGGTGTCATGTTACACTAATTGGCACTGTGAACCCTTCAGTATAACAGTTCTGTTATTTATTCTTTAAAACAACAGTTTATCCTCCTGTGGGCAACCTCTCATTCTTCTTCAGCACTCAAGAGTGTAGCAGAGAATGATCAGCACCTATTCTCATAACCCTGAAAATCAACCATAAGAGAAGAGAGGAGAGGAAAAAAACATGAATTACATACAATGTTCAGGCTTGTGAAAGACCAACTTATTCTAGAGGCTTCTACAGGGCCTTTATTTCAGTATGGGCTTTATGTAGGCTGTGACATCATTTGTGTCAGTTGATGTCAGCTGTTTACGCAGTTCAAGAGGAGGTGGTCAGCTTGCTTCTCTGAGTCATGTGACAGCGTCTCTCCTTTCTCTAGTCTTGGAAGTTTCTGTTAGAGTGGCAAACAGGCAACTCATAACAACTGTAGCTCAGTCAGACACACTGGCCCCCTTCCTGCTCCTTTCTCTGATGTCCTCCCTTCTGGCTACCAGCTCTGTCCCGGCATCCATAGCCTATGTCTCCGCTCTTCCAGAACTTCCAGCTCTGCTGCCTGGCCACCATGTGCTCTTCACCCCAGAGTCCACTGCCACAGTGCCAGCTGTTGTCCATCTTCTGGACACTAAGTCATGCAAGTATCAGTTTGCGGGCCTTGCCTTCTTACCCACAGGTCTTTCCAGCAGCAATTTAGCCACTGGCATTGAAGGCCAAGCCATTGGTGTTGAAGAGTGCAGGGCCAAGAATTCTGTACTGTGAATAAGGCTGTCTGGGGAAGAAAACCACCAAGGCATCAGTAACAGTAAAAGGAGGTCAGAAGCCAGAGTCCACAGAGAATCCAGCACAGAACAAGCAGACTGGAAACAAGCCAGTTGGCCATGTCTGCCTATTCCTTCCCCTCTCAGCTCCAAAGAACCCTTTTTCTTGTGAATGTATCGGGATACATCACCTCTAAGAATTCTTTTGCTGGAAGCATTAACTTCCTCAGCTCATTCAGACACCATAGCTCTATTGCCCATGGCTCAAATCTGCAAAGCCTTCCTTAGGAAAGACTGGGGATATTTTGATATTCCCACATGTAAATGCAGGTCTGTGAGTACTGACAATTAACCTTCCTGGTGTGCATTTTTGGATATGGGGGAGGGGAGTAGAATCAGCCAACATCTGTATCCAGTCAACACAAAGAAGGCTCTTCCTTGTACAAACTCCAGTTCCATCTTATTTATCTGTCTTGGCATTCTGCTGATTTAGCTTAATTTTATAATGACCATTTCATTGATGAAGTAATTTCTCTGAATTACCTATGAAAATTGAAACACACTTGAGTTTATTTTTCTTAGACCATGAGTTCTTAGCCTATTAACTCACAATATCCAGACTCTGGTTATTGTTCAATTTCTCATGAACTTCTTCTGTCTCAATTCATATATGGCCTTTATGTCATACTCCTATTTAGGGATCTGAAGATTTTTATTTAATTTCTCATGAAAATCTGGTATTTTGTTCTATAACATTTTCTTCTATTTGTTTCAAATTGATTTTATTACACCAACATTCAAATTTGGTTCTTTTCAAATCAAGGAAGGTTGCCTACACTCTCTATATTAATGACCACAATTATACTGGCCAAGCATTTAATACTAATTAATTAATACAATCATATATGCCCTATTTACACCCAGTAAGTAAGTAGTTTAAGTGTTCATAAGGTGAGTTAGATCTTAGGGTTGGTGGCCAGGTGCATAACTCGTAAAGAGAATATGCCCCTCAGATGTTCACCAATGCCAGTACTCAATCAGCTATTTTCACTCATTTCTTGAGATGTTCTGGACAACCATGCACACACTCAACCTTTCTCTTTGTAGCATTGTTAGCCTTATGCTGTGACAGTTGTCCCTCTGGAGAGTTCCTCTGGCACCGATCCTTGTGATTTTTGTAGGAAGTATGTACTCTAGTCTAAACTCCCATGATCCTCTTCTTGGCTCATGGTACCTTCTAGTTGTCCTTAATCAAGGCATTCTGAGTACAGAGATTTAGAAAGCTGTTCTTCATTGTCCCTATCAGATGGCCCTCACAGATGGATACACACTGTACTCTATGGTGCTTTTTTTCCTGTACTCTATAATGCCCCACCCCATGTACACATGGTTGGATGGTCAAACTCAAACTCTCAGACCTGAATCCTCTAAGAATCTCACATGTGTCAACACTGGGTGCTGCCCAGTTGTCACATTTCTGTCATGAACATTTTTACCTCTTCTCTCTGAGCACCCTCACTCTGTCACAGAATTTGGTTACTTCTCTCCATTCCAGCTTAATCCTTCTTCCTTAATTGTCTAAAACTTGCCTATATTCAAATAATTTTAATCACTTCTCTGAGAACTTTAGCTGGACTTTCTCATTGTCTCTGCTTCAATAAGCACAGATAAAATGACTGACTTGGAGAGCCTCTGTACTAATGGTTCATTAATAACATGCCGCAATCCAAACCCCCTGAACCCCAAATCTCCATCCCCACCAGGCTCTTAGTCATTTCGGTCATGATTTTTCACAAACATTACATTGATTTAAATGTATATGTGAAAACATAAAAACAAAAGAAAATGATTGGTATTTCTCTCTCTACTGCTGACTTCATGCTTCAGACCTTGCGTTCGGCTAAAGAACATTAGTTGACTCATCAAGGAAGGGTCAGGCCACTAAGAGATGTCTGCAGCCACACTGAGATCAGAAATGACTCTCTGATGCTGATGCTGCACCTCATCCTGACCTCAGGCATTGTATTTCCCCGAGGTTAATCTAATGGTTTCAATGTCAGCAAATAGCCATTATGTAGCCATTAATTTGTTTATTAGCAAGTGTGGCCTGAGAGCCACCTAAGGGCCAGTTTACTCTATTCTAATGGAGAGATAGAAAGACTCAAAGCACCAGCTGTGATGCAAGGAACTGGCTTCACAGTGACAGGATGCAAAGGGTCACAGGACAATGATTTAGAAAGACCAGCCAAGGAGGCTTATTTGGCAATATTACATTGCCTGAAACCTGAAGATTGAGAAGCAAGTCCATGTGAGCAAAAGCAGAGAGGAGAAGAGATTTGAGGCATCTTGTGGGAACCATGCCCCTATTAGGAGCTAGAAAGAAGCAGAACAGAGAACGAAGTGTAAGGGCCACACAAGCCTTGGGACCATGCTTGGGGCTCAGCATTGCTACACTTCACAAGAACAATGTCATAAAGTAGAAATTGATGACATCAAATATGGTTTACATTCATCAGTATGAGATGAACCTAGTCCTTGTGGAACATGGAAAGGAAGAGAAATTCTAGTATACAGAGTTATTGTCACCCAGGTTCACAGGTATGGAGAGGAGGGACTGGCAGTGTATTGTGGAACAGATAGATGAACAGTTTCTAAAGAGAGTCCGATTGTAGAAAAAAAGGAGAATTCAGGACTGGTTCCTGGCTTCTGTGTTGACTATCTCACTCTTTGAGATGAGGAAGAAAGAATCCATTGGATAGTCTAGGAACCACCCACAAGAGCTGATGAACACGCACCTGGGGCCACAGGTATGACTACAGCTCATGTAAGAGGCCTTGAGGCTACATGAGAACCAGGTGGACCGAGCAGTAGGACTTGGAAGGAAGGAAAGTAGAAAACTGGATCCTGGAGGGGCAGCCGGCACTCCTTGCTTCATGACAGTACAACACTACAGTTCAGATTTCCTGAGGGGCCCCATGGCACAGCACCAGGGCCACTTAAAGGACATCTGCTGAAGGCACAGCCATATAATGATGGCTTGGGCTCTCCCAAGAATGAAAGACCTGAACTTCCACAAGTAGAACATTATGAAGCTCTGCAGCAGGAAAGAGAAGAAGCTGAGAAGATTAAGAGAAGACAGCAGAGGACAGTGATACAGCTGTCACTCTGCCCATGGCTCCTCACTGAAGCCTAGCTTTAACCTGTGCCCCAGACATATATTCATTGAGACGGAGCTTATCAAAGCTTGGCCCTGAGATGATTCCCTTAAACACTCCATGAAAGACCATCAGGCCTTACTACTTCCAGCTCACAGAACACTCCCATCTCTCTAAGGACAAAGAAGGAAAGAGACAAACTGACATCAAGGCAATCTCCCCAGCCACAAAGTAGCAGACCAAAGAACTAACTTAGAAGACTTGATAAAGCAAAACTCTGAATGGGCAGTGGGGTATTCCAGAGCATTGGCAAGATTCCAGAAAGGCTCCAGAGTGTCTTAGAAGTATCTAGATATGTGTGAAAGCAAAGTGCTCTGAAGGTTGCCTCTCCCAAAATGCCACCAGTGCTAGCAGCTCCTGTGAGGCCATCTTCCAGGAGCTGAGTGAGTCCCCTGCAGCCTCACAACACCAGACCTAGCTTAGGACAAACTAATTGGATATCTCTCTCTCTCTCTCTCTCTCTCTCTCTCTCTCTCTCTCTCTCTCTCTCTCTCTCTCTCTCTCTCTCTCTCGGTTTTTTGAGACAGGGTTTCTCTGTGTAGCTTTGCGCCTTTCCTGGAACTCACTTGGTAGCCCAGGCTGGCCTCGAACTCACAGAGATCTGCCTGCCTCTGCCTCCCAAGTGCTGGGATTAAAGGCATGTGCCACCACCACCCGGCTCTAAATGGACCTCTTTAGTTCATATCAGACTCTTCGTTTCTCATGCCTTCCTTTCCACCCACTCCCATCTGCTACCACCTGCCTTTGCTCTCAACTTCTACTAGAGGCCAGTTTTTGTTTGTTTGTTTTTGTTTTTCATTTGTTTGTTTTCATTTTTTGTTTTTGTTCTGTTTTGACATGAAACCACATGACATTCCTCGCTCTGTGCCTGGGTTATTTGATGTAGCATGGTTTCTATGTCTGTGGTAATGTATTTCAGAATCACTAAAGGAACAGATCTTCAAAATTCTCACCGCAAAAATAAAAATACTGAGATCATGGATTTGACTAGCTTGATGGAATCTCTCAGTAATGTAAACACAGAACCAAATGTCACATTGAACCTATAAATATCCATAATAGTTTCTCAGCTTAAAAAAAGTTAAAACAGAGAGATTAAGAGAGAGAAACAGATGCTGAAAGTGGAGACTGTGAAGTTGCTTAGGAAGTTGGCTTGCCCTCCAGAAGAGTTGGAGCACTTTCTTTGCTCAGATAGTTCAGCAGCAGAGGAGATGTTGAGAGAGGGTAAGGGTTGGGGAAGTTGAGAAACTGTTCAGCACATTCTCACATGGCATAAAGATTTTTCCCAAAACACTGGGTCCCTAAAATAACAGTGGCCCACACCTCTGGATTTCTATAGCCATGGGTTCCCACATCAATGGGTTCCTGCCTTGCTAAAAGCCAGTGTGAAAAAGAACTACCTTACAAAGTACAGCCTCCAGGGATCGACTCCAAGGCTATGCTTTGCTCTTCCTTGGGCCCTTAGCGCCTCCTCATCACATACACCTGGTGCTGAACACCCAGGAGGGGCGTAGATGGACATTTTTCCAAAGGCTTCACTGTCTCCTAAGATGTTCTTCTCTCCTAACTGAATCCCTCTCCTAAGATATGCATTATTTGTTTCTACTGTCTTCTGCCACCCACTAAATTTGACTTCAAATTTTAGAATCCACCTCTTCAGCTGGGTCCCCTCACAAATTCTGGTAAGTGCCACCTCAGAGCTACCTGCTGTGTCTCTGAGGGCTCCTGGAGCCCACTTCTGCTATAAAAGTCATATATAGGGTTAGGGTTAGGGTTAGGGTTAACCCTGTGTGACCCACAGAGCACCCATCACACAGAAAGGAGAACCTCTCCTTTGGGGTTTGGGCTACTTCTCTCTGACGAGGTTTTTTGGCTTCAATGCACTAGCTTGAAACTCTTGTCAGCAGGATACTTATTACCCTTCTTCCCCCCACCCTTGCTCTCCGCTGCCACCTGCTTCGTTTTCCTAAAAACGTGTCCCATCTCCTTGCTCTGCTCTTGGCTCCATCCCCACCTGTCTCCCAGCTTACTCCTGGAGCTTGCTCCATCCCTCCTGCCTGCAGTGTCTTACCCCCAAATGGTTTGGCCGCAGTACAGCTCAATGGCCAAAGATGGCACACTCAGTTCCCAAATTCTCTCAGATTATAACATCTTCTGCCATTGCACAAGCAAATGATCCCAAATTCTCTTACCTCTAAGATTTCTCTGCTCCCCGCTCTCAAAACCCTTTTTCCATAAGCTTCTTTTGCTCTCTGCTCTCAAAGTCTCTTACGACCATTGTTTCAACTTTCTGTTTAAAGTTACTCAGCTCTCTGTGAGGATGCTGATGGCAGCCTGGGCTTTATCCAATAGTCTAACAGCATCTAACAGATGTCAGCCAGTTCTTCTTCTCAAGGCTACAACTGTATGTCAGTCCATTTCATTGTAAAAATCAGCCCTTGCTTCACTTAGAGTCACTGGGTCTTCTGCTGAGAGAGGCAAACTCACAGACAGGTCTACCTTGTTGACAGGCTTCATGCTGAGGAAGAAAAACTCACAAAACAGGTTCAGTGTAAAGACAAACTAAAGCTACCATGTTGCCATAACTAACTAAAAAGCGTACTTTTTACTCTTTTATTTAAAAGAACTGGCATTTCAATGAAGGTGGATCTCAGCAATCAACCACCTGTCTCATGGCAAATGATTGGATGTTTCCAGAAAAAAGAAAAGTTCTCAAGTTTAATTAAGTTGGAAAAGTTTGAGAAGTGATTTAAAGTATAAAAAAAAAAAAATGTAACTTACAGATGATACATGGAAGTTCCAAGTTCACTCAATGGAGCTCTGATATGTTATTCTACTCTTGGTAAAACACTGGCTACTAAGCCTTTTAAAAATTATCGCCTGGCAGTGGTGGTGCACGCCTTTAATCCCCCAGCACTCGGGAGGCAGAGGCAGGTGGATCTCTGTGAGTTCGAGGCCAGCCTGATCTACAGAGCGAGATCCAGGACAGGCACCAAAACTACACAGAGAAACTCTGTCTCGAAAAAAACTCATATATATATATATATATATATATATATATATATATATATATATATAAAAGTCACAGGCTCAAAAATTTTCTTTGGGTGTTTTTCAAATATAGGCTTAAAAGTACTCTCTCGTGCTAAAAAAACACTTTTTGTCCCTCTATTTTCTTCCTTGCAAAGAAACTTCTGTCTTACTACAGATAAGTTCAGGTTTCTACATGCTGACGATTTACCAGGCTTTGTTTAGCCATGTCTCAAAGGCCTGAGTCTGCTCAAGCTGCTCACAGACATTTCTTCACTGCTTTATCTGCAATGAGAATTTCGGTGCAGATTATAGACAACGGTTATGCCAATATACCTCAAACTTTTATCTCTTTTTGTAAACTTCAAACAATTCATGTAAGCTCCAGGGAGTGATGACTTGGCTCCATCTGTCACAAGTCAAATGGACTCTGGGAACCCTCGCCTGATAAGTTCTTCTATTAGTCAACAGCTTAAGCTTCCCCACCTTCAGCTTATCCCTGAGGGTGGATTCCTTCTTTTCCCTGGTCTGGGGACTCCTTTCCACCACCACCACCACCACCACCACCACCACCACCACCACCACCACCACCACCACCACCACCACCACTACCACCACCTCCAACCCACCAGGACCACAAGACAGGCCTAGAAGTTCCAAGGGTACACCCAAGGTAAAGATTTTCCCGAAAGCTCCTTAACTTTACCTCTGTCCTTAGTCTATATCTATCCCAGCAGATTTCCACTCAACTGACAGACACCATCAACAAATGAACTACAGCCTGAAAATTGCTCCAAAGTGACCTGCATCTCATTAGTGCAAAGTGGTCCTGCAGACCCAGGTATTTCCAGCCATGACCTAAATCTCCCTCCCTACCTTTGACCCACATTCCAGCCTTCTCAGACAACCATGACAACCCTTCCCAGCTTTGAAGCAGCTATAGAGGAGACTGTGGCATCCCTTATCATCAGCAAAGGGCTGAAATGCTAGGGCTCAGGCTGTCCAAATATCCAGACCTGGAGGACTATAGGAGGTATTTTGGCGGACTGATAAGAGCCAGCCTTCCTCAGTAAGTTGTGAAACTAGTTCCCATCTGCTAAAAGGAGTCATTTCCTTTACCTCTAGCAGAAGGGACATATGGCTACCTGTGGTGTCTATTAGCATATAAAGTTCATGCTGGCCTCCAGGCTCCCTCAGTATCACAAGTACCTGTTACACATTTCTAAGTTCACTATAGCATCCTAGCCCTAGCCCATCTCACATCCTCTACTATCCTAAACTTCTACAACTACTCTTATAATCCTGCCTCTCTCTCGCTCTGTCTCTGTCTCTCTTTCTCTCTCTCTCTGTCTCTCTCTCTCCCCCCCTCTCTCTCTCTCGTGTGTGTGTGTGTGTGTGTGTGTGTGTGTGT
>CABHPR010122815.1:0-16642 GCA_902168415.1 Peromyscus melanophrys
GGAAAATGGACTTTTGTAGCTGATGTACATGGAATAACGTTTGTACAACTCTGACAGCAAAACGACATTTTCCACAATGAACTTAGGAGGGAAAATGGACTTTTGTAGCTGATGAGATGCTATGTTTTCATTTGCATAACTAAGCACAATTATGTAAGTGACAGAGTTACATAAACATGACCCTTACATTATTCTATTAAATCAACTAATATAAGACCTTCAGAGGAAAACAAAAACAATTTACCCTTGAGCATACTAAACCTGTGAAGAAATTATTGCATGTCTAGTGAGATACAATCTTCAAGGGGAAATGGAATTTAAAACCCCTTTTAATGTCTGGGTTAAGATATCTAACTAAACTACACATTCCCCCCTTTTTTTGTTTATGTTTTTTGAGACAGTGTTTCTCTGTGTAGTTTTGGTGCCTGTCCTGGATCTCACTCTGCAGACCAGTCTAGCCTCGAACTCACAGAGATCCACCTGACTCTGCATCACGAGTGCTGGGATTAAAGTCGAGAGAGCCACTGCCACCCAACATTGCCCTGTCTTTAGACCATGACACCACTTCTTGGAACTTCCCTGAAGATGAACACTTAATAATGTAAAAACGCAAACATAGCTATACTTTGTAATTTAAAATTTGGAAAATGTCCTGAATAGCACATTTAAAATGTGAGTGAACAAATTATGATTTGTGAACACTTCCTTTTGTACCCACAAGGCAAGGCACCATTTATTAAAATAAATGAAGAAATTCTCTAGAAACCAACAGGGAAGCACTTTCATGTTGCACTGACAATGAGGGTGTAAAATCTCAAACACAGTGGTACCGTGACATTGATATACGAGAAGAGGGGGTATGAGGATACAAGGGTGACTCCTTAATCGGTGAAACTCAAACTACAAAGTTAATAACTAAGAGAATGAGTGCCTCCAGGAGCCTGATGGGGAAGTGGTCGGAGAAGGAAGAGTACTAGAGGAGAGATTAAATAGCCTGAAGATCCAGTGTGTTCCTTTCAGAATAGTGTGTGCTTATTGTGACAGTGATATGTAACTGACTCAAAAAGAAACAGACTCAACCAGGATATGCCTGCAAGCCAAACAGAGACACAAAGCATAAAGAATGATGAGTATTACAAGAGTAGATGCTGATATCATAATTGGCTGGAAAGGAGAAAAATAGCATAAATACTCAGCATAAAATCCTAGGAAACATTTAGACCACCCAAGATTGAAGATGAAAATATAAATATTGTATTTTGAATCACAATTCTTTCATATTTATTGGACTAGAAATCTTTACATTTTCTACTTCTAGAAAATCATTCAATAAGCAGATTGTGGATAACAAGAGCCAGATTTCTTATTGGATAAAGGGAGAAGAGATGGAAGAACAGAACTTGGGATAGTCAGTGGAAGTCAGAGGTTTCACATGAACTCAGGGTTGGAGGGTGTTGTGGAATAATAGTTAAAGATACGTTACATTTGTTTATGCTGTGGAACATTTGCTTAATGATGCAAAGATGTGTTGCATTTGTTCAATTCTGTGAAGCTGTGTTACTCTGCCCATCTAAAACACCTAAATGGTCTAACAAAGAGCTGAATGGCCAATAGCTACACAGGAGAAAGGATAGGAAGGGATGGCAGGAAGAGAGAATAAATAGAAGGAGAAATCTGGGAAGAGAAGATGGGGGAACAAGAAAAGGGGAGGAAGACATAAGAGGCCTTCCACCCAGTCACACAGCCAGCTATGGAGTAAGCAGGAAAGAAAGGTATACAGAAAACATAAAGATTAAAGCCCACAGGCAAAAGATAGACAGGATAATTTAAGTTAAGAAAAGCTAGCAAGAAATAAGCCAAGCTAAGGCTGGGCACTCATAAGTAAGAATAATTGGGGGTTATTGTGATTATTGGGGCGCTGGGTGACAGGTTACCAAAAGAGTAAAAAGGTGAAGCAACCAACTACAAGGAGGGTACACATGTGTGAAACTAATATGTCTGTTCCCCAATTGGTCCTCTCAGAGGGACAGAAGGATCAAATCACGGATAGCAAACAGCAAAATTTTCTCGAACTTGTTTGAGCAAAATACTGATTGATGGCCAGGACCAAGAAAGACTCAAAGAGGAATTAGGGGGGAAGAATATTTTCAAAATGTTGTGATAAATATCAAAGGTTACAGTGCCCAAATTGAGGGGACCCAGAAGAGACCAAACTTCAACAATTTTAGCAACAAATCAGTTATCAAGATGATATATAATCCATGCTCTTACATGGAAAAGAACAAATGAATTAAAGACAGGAAGAGAAAAATTCCCACTTAAAATGGAATTCCAATGACTAATCATCAAAAACATGATGAAAGTAGAAAAGTCACTTGGCGAACACAATGATACTATTCAATGTTGGAAATAAAAACAATGTTACCACTTGACAGATAATGATGCTGTGTCAGGCAGGAAGCTTCTCCAGGGACTGAGGATGATAGCTCAGTACTTAAGAGCATTAGCTGTTCTTGTACAGGACCTGCGTGCAGTTCTCAGCACTCACATTGTGGCTTGCAAACATCTGTAACTCTAGTTCGAGGAGATTTGATGCCCTCTTTGCTCCTCCACAGGCACTGTGTGCATATGGCACATGAACATACATGCAGGCCAAGCACTCATACATGTCAAATAAATAAATATTTAAAATAATAAAAAGAAGTTTCACTAGCTACTGAAGAAAGTGAACAAAAGTTGACATCCCAACACAGAGATATCGAGGAACTAGTTCCATTACTGCCATAGGTTCGGGGCTACCTTAATCATAACTAAACTCTTAGATGAATCCCAGTGAGAGACCTTCAAGAAAACAAATGTGTCCATCCTTGGAGAGACAAGATCAAAGATTGCTTCAGACCAGGCAAGACAGACGAGCCACCATCCCAATCGGGAGGATGACACCATGTTCTATGTATACATTCTCCTTCTTTTGAAGATGATGCAGCAATCATTTATTGGTGTTATTTTCCAAGTTCCACAAACTGAGGCATGGTTATCTGGGGTGTTTTCATTGCAGGAAGCTGGATGAGTAGGCTGAATGGATTCTATGTGTTTGGTAACCATTCATAAGTTGTTTATGTTTTAAATGAAAGAAAAAAACTGACAGCCTTCAGGGTCTGGTAGTGAGGGGGACTGCAAATAAGATTGGGAGGAAAAGGGGTGTAAAGGGAAGGCTAGAGAAAGAAAAACAGCTTTAACTCAGACCTTGGCTCTTTCGGACCTGCTATACACACTCAAGAGTGTAGGGGTGATTGTCTGGGCTTCACCCCTGAAGCACCACCCCTGGTGGACAGCAGGTAACTGCTAGGTTCCTACCTCCCAGGGGATGTGGCCGAGGAGGGCCCTTTAATACCTGGCATGCATACACGCTCCCCACTCTTGGCTACCCCGTGGTCTTAGATGCTGGATGCGGGTACAGGTAGGCAGAGTTCTCCAGAGAACCTGGTTGGACCGCGCCTCACCTCTCCTGGACCCCGCGACCAACTCCCTTTTGCTTGTTGTAAGTGAACCCAAAATAAAGCCCTTTGGCTATCAGATCAACTCCGTAGAATTGCCTCATTACAAGAGTCCTAGTACATCAGTCAGCCAGAGCAGGCCTTCCTGGTGCCCATAACAGTGCAAACAAGGGATTGTAACACCAGCAAACAGAGACGCTTAGCGATGACAGGACAATCAGTGTGCGGTCACCTCAGCAGTCTGTGGATCCACCGCAGGAATCCCATGGAATCTCACATCCTGCCTCCATATCGGCATTGTGTTTGGCTTTGTAAGTAATTACTGATAGACCTGGAGGCCTTGAAATCAAAAACATAAGCGTGATAAAAATATCTACAGCAATTTCATGAATCAGAAACTAGTTCTGAGGAACAAAAATAGTTATTTTACAATCCCTGCATACAATCAATGTTTTCCTCTACCATTTAATTAAGGAAATTATCTGCATTCATGTCAAGGACACTTCATGTATATACATGGCCTCTTACACTGAACTAGAACATTAGGCCTGTCTTTGTCTCGGATAGCTTATGCTTTTTTTTTTTTTTTTCACTTGTGTTTTTGACAATTTCACACATGTATAAATTGCATTGTGGTCATCTTCATCCCTATTATCCTCTGTTATGTCCTTACTAATCCTGTGAGTCCACTTCTTCCAGCTGGTCCCCCTCCGACTCCCACATCTTATTTTTAGTACAGGTAGCCATGGTTCCTATCTCACCTCTCCCCATCCCCTGGCACTTACAATCTTCCTTTCTTTCTTTCTTTAAATATGTGGGGATTTGTTGAGATTATAATATAATTACTTTATTTCCTCCTTCTTTCCTTTTCTCCCTTCAAGCACTCTCATGTATCACATTCCTTGTTCTATTTCAAATTCATGTCCCCATTTTTAATTATTGTTATCATATCTGATCAAAATGCAGAGCTATAGAGTTTCATCCCAACTAATACATCTATAACACAACTCCTGCACCTAAGGCTCAAAGATTATTGGAAAGGAGGGGGCAGAAAGACTGTAAGATCTTGAGGATCAGGGTGTTTGATATGAGACTGTCCCCTAGAAATGTCAGAAACTACACCCATGATGTCTTACCAACATGTATGCCTAAATATGACCCGAACAAGGATGACACTAATTACTATACATGCTAGCATGAAATGGGGAAGGCCCATGAGGCCTCAACCCTAGATAAAGAACTATAGGAACTAAAGAATCCTGAGAGTGGGAGAAACAGTCATCCTTAGTGAAGAAAACATCAATTGGTTATCCGATAACACATGGTCAGCCCTGAAATCATACATACGAGTAGACAAAGCACACTGTACTTTTGTAATTAGGAAGGCTTGTGCTTTGGAATGGAGGGGATGTGACAAGACAGCAGGTGTCTGAGTGGGATGGGGAAGATAACTTAAAGACACGAGACATGGAGTCATTGGTCACATGGTTGGACAGGGAGGGTACAGCTGCACTTTCCCCCCACTATGTTTGTCCTGTGGCTCCTCCAAGGGTTATGTGCTAAGCATCAGTGAGATATGCTTCTATTTTGAAGCACATGATACTGAGTTCAAGAAGATGTTGTGAGCCATGGTCCCAGGTCCTCTCCTGGCCTCCAGGACCAACACAGGCAAGGAATAACTAAGGCAAAGCAGTTCTGGCTGGCTGGCTCTGTGTTTGGTTTGATATTAAGAAAACAAGTCATAAACTAAGACCAAACACAGGAAATGCTGTGCTCACCAGAGCCCACATTAAGAGAATAGCAGGAGACTAAGCATGGAGCCTCAGCAGCCTTCTCTCTAGACAAACCCTTATGCTATCCCCAAAACCCTCTCTTGCAATCTGTGAAGATCTGAAAACACCCCTCTGATCTAAATGTGTGATGATTACATTTCACTGTAAGAGTTACACACAGATAAGTTTCTATATTCAAAAACACAGCTCTGATAAATAATACAAACCTCATCAAGCTCACAACTGTATTCTTATTTAGGAGACAGACACTGATTGGGGCAGACTTACCTAAGAGTGTTTTATTCCTTGAATAAATTAACATTGGTTACATTACCAAGCCGGACTTTCAAAGACATATACATCTTACATGTGTGAATACAAATAAAATTTGAAGATTTTTTTTGGTAACTTAAAGATTATAATTAAAGCAACGCATTACTAAAAATCTTTTTCTTTGGGGAGTCTGTCTTCAAAGCCACATCATCTTATGAGTTTAAATATCTTTTAGGAAATGTCTTAAGCACATTTTCAAATGTTTCATTAGAAGCTGCTGAAACAGATTTCTTAAAATTGGAAGCATGATACAGCTCTCCTTCAGGGCTTGTATCAATGCACACAAATCACTTTAATAGTTTTCAAAGAAACACCAAGTTGTTTCCTGATGCTCCCTCGTTATTTTAGTCAAGCAATTAATTAGCAGCCGCGAAGCCTGCCTTAATTAAATGCATTTACATTATTTGTTTAGACACCACCTTGTTTCATCCACTGATTGTACCAGTTGACATCCACTCCTTTGTCTCTTGTTTTAGCAAACAAACAGATGGTGGATTATTGAGGATGGGAGCCGCGTGAAGACGGCCTTTAGAGACATGGATGCTGAGAGGGGTTGGGGGACCAAAATAGCTGCTACCCCTGAAGCAGGCACTCTCCCACTGCCATATGCATGTCAACACTCTGTGACTCAGTGGAAGTGCAGGAAGGAGGAGAGCAGACCTCTCACTTTCTCCCTTCTTGTCACATGTGAACACATTTTTCTTGCCATCTCTCACCTGCCATTTAGCAAAGTTGCTTCATTTAGATACATGACATCACTTTCCAAGATCTCTTTGAAGCATTTCAATATGGTTGCTATTAAATAATTCTCTTCTAAAACCAAAGGCGGTATCTGTTCATGGGTGCATCTCTCTACTTTAGTAAGGTAACACTGATACATAGTGGCATTTGACTCTGCCTTCACTTTATAATGAAGTTGTGCCCAGGAACTAAGATACTGCAAGCACAGTAGACACCCAAGAGTGCAGTCTTAACAGTGCCTGCTTCCTACTCCTGAAGATGTAGGACAGAAATACCAACTAAAGATCCATGAGTCTTATTTCAGAACCTAACAAACATTGTCAAGGTCACCAGGACTACATTACATCATTAATATTTGCTGAAGCATTAGGTATCATCTTACTTCAGGGCACAGTGTCATTAAAGGAATAAATAAGAAACAATGTGTAAGTCATGCATTGTATTTGAGCCTACTGACGAGCCCTGCTAACTAGCACTCACTGACCAGCCCCCTCTGACTATTCCTTACTGACCATCCCTACTAACCAGCCCTCATTGACTAGTCCCCTCTGACCAGCCCTCACTGACCTCCCCTACTAACCAGCCCTCATTGACCAGCCCTGCTTCTTTGTCTGGGTGTGAATAATGAGCTTTAGTTTGCTCTTCTTGGGGCTTATTGCTTTTTTGCAATTTTACAGCTATTTTGCCTATTGTTGATTTATTGCTTTTACTAATTTTAAATTTGACTCCTATCCTAATTCACCCCTTAATATCACTCAACAACAGGGGTGGGACTTCTGTGTCCTGCTCAGTCAGTGAGAGTAAGAACTGCAGTCCATTTGCCAGTACACCTGAGGTGACATTCTCCCCTTTGCTCCAGGAAGTGTTAATGTCTCTTTTTGAAGGTGTGAGATGACATCAGCACTTTGCATTTGCAGTTCCAGGCAGACAGGCAGACCTCCAACAATTTATGTATTGTTGTTGTTTCTTGGGATTTGGGTTGTTGTTTTCATTTATATTTCTCAAGTTTTTCTTTTTTATTGGTTTTTGTTCTGTTTTGTTTTGTTTTGTTTTTTAAAGAGAGAAAGATGGTGATGATGGTGATGGAGATGATAGTGATGGTAATAACAGTGACCCTGGTAATGATGATGGCAAGATGACAGGATGACAATGGTCACGGTGAAGATGATGGTGATGATACTGTGTGAGTGTATGTGCGCGTGTGCCTGTGCGTGTGTGTGTGTGTGTGCATGTGTGTATGTGCTTGTGTGTGGTGGGCAGGCACTCATAAAATTAAGAAGTTATCTTTGCTGATGGATTTTCTTTCATATCTTTGTCAATAGATTTTCTTTCTATTCCATCACAGGTAACCTGACCTGTGCCAGTTTGCTTTTGAATTTTATTAAGATTCTATCCATGACCTTTCATGTTATTGGCCATGAATCCCTGCGGAGAACACACATTTCCAAGACTGTGGGCTTAGAACACAGGGTCAGAGGTCACAGTGCACAGGGCACCTTCCCCCAGTGACTTTTTCCTCTGTGAGTTTTAGCAAGCTTCTTCCCCAACCCTGACCTTTGCTTTTGCATGGAAAAAACACACAACTTAGCGCTGTTTACAAAAATGGCCTGTGTCAGTGTCTCTCTTGTAGACTGATTTCTGAAGGACTTAAAGTTGGTTTATTTGACAATTGTTAGAAGATTCAACAACTACAAGAAAAGACTCAGTGTCTATATATAATTAAGACAAATACTCAGAATTTCCATTTCCAGCATTCCCTCGCTTTATGTCTTCTTTATTGCCTCTATTTCATTTTCAAGTCTTGAGCTCTTTCCTTCACCTGTTTGATTGCTGTTTCTTGACTTTCTTTAAGGGATTTATTGAATTCTTCCAATTTTTTGTTTTGTCTTTTCCTCAATTTCTTTAAAGGAATTGTTTATTTCCTCTTTAAAGGCCTCTATCATCTTCATAAAGTCATTTTAAGGGCATTTTTTTTTTCTTTCTTCTACGTTGTGATGTTCAGGTCTTGCTGATGTAGAACCACTAGATTCTGGTGGTGCCATATTTCTCTTTATGTTATTGAATGTATTCTTGCACTGGTGTCTGCCTATCTCTTCCTCCAATCAGTGCAAACGGTGTCTTTATCTCAGGGAGCCTCTTTTGGTCCAATCAGTGTTGGCAGTGTTTGTGTTTCAAGAAGCTGCTAGGGTCTCAGGAAGCTGCTGGGGTCTCAGTGGGATGGGTGGATTTGGAGGACAGAGTGAGACTTGTAGATTGCAGAGTCCAATGGGGGCGGTGGGAAGGCCTACCCACAGGAGTCTTGCCTGCTGGCCTGCAACTGGGGCTGCAATGGGTATGGGTAGGGAAACATGGGTTGTGCCCCTAGGTAGATGTCTCTCAACTGAAGAATGGATAAAGAAAATGTGGTACATCTATACAATGGAGTATTATTCAGCTGTAAAAAGCAATGGCATGAAATTTGCAGGCAAATGAATGGAACTAGAAAATATCATCCTGAGTGAGGTAACCCAGACTCAGAAAGACAAACATGGTATATACTCACTCATAAGTGGATATTAGATATAAAGCAAAGGATAATCTGACTATAACCCACAGTTCTAGAGAACCTAGGAAACAAGGAGGATCCTAAGAGGGACACATGGATTGCCTTGGGAAGGGGAAATAGAGGAAATCTCCATGAATAAACTGGGGATGAAGGGGAGGCAATAGAGTGGAGGGCATGGGGAATGAGAACATGAGGGGATGGGATTGTCAAGCTGGGGGAGAGACAGAGTGGGAGAGCAATGAGATATCTTGATAGAAGGAGACATTATGGGGTAAGGGAGAAACCTGGTGCTAGGGAAATTCCCAGGAATGCACAAGGAAGACCCAAGATTGGACTACTAGCAATAGTGGAGAAGGTGCCTGAACTGGCCTACTCTGGTAAGCAGATTGGTAAATGCCCTAATTGTCATCATAGAACCTTAATTCAATAACTGATGGAAGCAGATGCAACAACCAAGCACCAGGCTGAGCTCCTGGAGTCCAGTCAAAGAGAGAGAAGAGGGAGTATATGAGCAAGGGGGGTCAAGATCATGATGGGGAAATCTACAGAGACGACTGAACCAAACTCATAGGAACTCACGAATTTTAAACTGATAGCTGTGAGACTGGACTAGGCCCTCTGCATAAGGGAGACAATTGTGTACCTTTGGTCTGTTTGAGGGGCCCCTGGCAGGGGGATCAGGATCTATACATGGAGCATGAGCTGGCTTTCTGGACTCCATTATCTATGGTCAGATGCCTTGCTCAGCCTGATGCAGGGAGGGGGAGGGGCTTGGTCCTGCCTCAGCTGAATGTACCAGGCTTTACTGTCCCACCATAGGAGGCCTTACCCTTTTGGAGGAGGGGATGGGGGATGGGCTGAGGGGAAGGGTAGGGCGGAGCAGGAGAAGGGATGAGAGGGAAACTGTGGTTGGTATGTAAAATGAATAAAAAAAAATTGAGAAGTAAATAAATAAATAAGTGAAAAAGCACACACACACACACACACACACACACACACACAAAGACAAATACTATCCTATGTTCTTGGCTGGGTGCTTTATACCAGAACTCATGACCCATAGCCTCCAACGCTGAGCATACTGTGTTGTCTCTAACTTAAGTTCCCAAGGTTTGGAGAATAAGTCTACTCATCCAGATGACGTGTCCAAGACCCTGCCTTTCACATCCCATACACACTTTGTAATTACTAGTTATTATTCTTATCACTGACAAGCACCATGTTCTCACTGAGTCTCAGTTATTTTTTAGTTTACAAATCATCCACAGTAGAGATCTAGTCACTGTGGCATGTCAGGTCTTTGCATACCTACGTCTCTCTAATTCTTCCTGATTCCAGGTGCTGAGGCATGATGGCAACAACACCGCCATTTCCTCACTGAAAGGCCCAGAGCACAGGTTGCCCTGATGTGCCATCAGCATCCCATTGAGCCTTGGTAGTGTTGGTATTTGTGTAGTAGGCTGCCTTCCTTCATCTTCCGTTCTTTACAATTTTTTTTTTTAGTGTTTTTAATAGCACACATCAATGACACAGGATGGGTTTCGGTGTAACATTTTCATACAGGGACATAACGTACTTCAATATACCCATCCCCATAATGCTCTTATCCCCCACATACCTGCTCATCCTCTTCCCTCTCCCATATAGCCCCCTCCTACTTTCATGACATTTTCCTTGAACCAGGGAGTTTCATTATGGCTTCTTAGAGAACCAAGGATAAGGAATTATTTACAGAAGTATAGATACCTTAGCACTGAAGAAACTGTCTGTCTCTCCTCTACTTTCAACTGTGTCCATTAACCAGTCACTCCTCGTCCCATAGGAAACAGAAACCTCCCCCACTGCTGAGACATTAGGAACTAGACTCAGGAGACTGATTCCATGTGCAATGAGAGATGCGAGTCAAAAAGTAGGATGGTGAGACCCTCACATGCCACACAGCCATAAACATGCCCAAGATTCTGCAGTGTCTAAGGGGAGGTGCCTAGGGATGGACCACTAACAGGGCTGCCATAAGAATCTGAGGGTGGAAGCACCTGGACCAGGGCAGAGAAGATATGTAAAGATAATCTTGGCTTCTTTATGCTTCCTTCTTTTCCTCTTTTCTACCTTAGAACCCAAAGCATGGCTCTCTGTTCTTATCTGTTGTCCCAAACTTCTCTAACTTCACACAATCTGACCCATCTACTGGCATGCTTGTTTGATCAAGTTTGGAAATTAGATGTGGCAAAGTTCTATCTGGATCTGATGAAGCATCTGTCCTCTCCAGTTTGGCTTTGAGCATTTCATGAACTGCACTCAAGCTCAAGATCAAAGCATGCCCTCGCATCCATGCCGTGTAGAGAAAACTGCAGCCATAGTGGAAGCTGAGGAAAGCCCAGCCCTGTTTCCACGGTGTCCAGTTCTCCTTTGATAATATCAAGCATGGCTTTAAGTATTCATTTAGGAAATATAAAAGAAACAGAAGAGAAGGTGAAGTAAAGAGACTCTTGCCAAGCATGCTAATGCACACTATTTGTATAGACTGTGATCCAGGCAGATAGTGATCGAATCAGTTTGAACAAGGGAAATTCACAATGAATGAGACCTGCTGAGAAAATAAACGGCTCCTCTTCACTCACTGATAAGAAAACCTTTAAAAACTGCTGAGGGCTATTCTAGATTCCACTTTTTCCTTCTAATATCTTTACTTGCCAAATTATTTACCTGGTGGTGTTTACTGGAGTACTCCAGTGACTGAAGTGCAGAAGTCCTTAGTCACAAGTACAGTGAAAAGCCCCTGTTCACAGTGACAACGTCACTTTGCTGACAGAATCATTATTACACTGTACTTCCCAATATTGCTCTACATATAAAGATAATAAATTGATACCTATATCTTGTTTATACTTTGTGTTATTTTATTTTGGGAATTCAAATTAGAAGAAAAGAGAGAGAACAAGATTTTTAGGTGTTTGCTGACAGTGGAATTAAAAACAAGGACCCAAGTTCTCGCCGTGCCTGCATCTCAGCATAACCGTCCACTCACTTCCACTCCCCAGCATCGTCATCTCGATCTTCTAGAAACAAAGACAAGATGCAGTTTTTAAAACTATGTACATTATAGTTCTTGGCACACCTCTGTGCTCCGCTCTGCTTACCTTTCCCTTCTTTCTATAGGACTGGGAACACAGCCAGAGATAAAGCACAGAGCTGGCTATGTGAAGCCCTCCATCTCACTCCAGAGTGAGAAAGTAGGCTTCGCTTTTGCCTTGTTTTGAAGCAAACACTCCAATATTAGGGAGTATTTAGGACGAATTAATCATAACACAACATGTAGGTAAATACTATTTGCATGTATGTCTGCACATTTTTGCCTACTGAGTTGGGAAACACATGGCCCTCTAATGTTCATGGAAGGGGTGGGTGATGGTGGTGCATGCTGAAAGTCAAGGAACACAATGTCCATTTCTTAGTTCTTAGAGACAAAGTATACTTTTGGAAGCATTTCATTGATTTATAGTTTTTGGTTGTGATTTGTATGCTACACCTGACATGTCTGCATTCTAGTCTGGTGAGACAGGAGATCCATACAGAGGCACCACGTAGGCCTGAGGAGTTGACAGCAGCTGAGACACAGGCGGTCCCCGTTTCGTCCCAATGCAGGACAGTAATCCATGTCACCATACGTCTTCTCTTTTGACTCCCAGGTTGACCACGGCTCACAAAACATATCAGATTGCTTGGAGTAGCTCATAAACACAGGGCACAAGATGAATTTTTTTATGAAAAGTTTTATGAAAATTGCCAAATTATACAGGCAGGTGACTCTGAGAAAAAGTGAAATGGAATCGATTTTATGACAGTCCTTCAAAAAAAAATCCCTTTGGAAAAGAGGCTAATTCAGTGCACTGTCAAAAGATGGGTGGTTACTTACCAAATACAATTGTGTAATAAATTTATATTTTATATAAATTAAAAGTTTGGGCAGGAAAGTGATTACAGTGTCCCTTTAAAAGTTTAAACAGAACATAAGATATATGACTCATGATTTGATGAGATTACATTTAGATATAATACATTTTATTCTAAGATTATGCTATGAAACTATCTTTAATCATTGAGCTAACCATGCCTTTCTGAAAATAGAATAGTCACAGTTTTTTACTAAAGGCAACTCTTCCCTTTGGGAAGAGCTTGGTTGGGTAGCTCTTGGTCCTGCCTAATTTAAGCAGGTTAGTCACTAGACTAACATCTGTCATAACAGGTTGGCCAATACACACTACTGATAAGCTGTACAGGATAAAGGACTTTCTCTCATGCGCCTCCATATGGTTGTATAGACATGTTTATGTGGGTGTGTGCCTTGGGAATAAATGCCATTTCAAGTAAATTCTTCATTCACTACAGTTTTCTTGAACATATGAGATTCTATTTCATTTTTCTCAGACTCATCTGCCTGTATAATTTGGCAATGTTCATAAAACTTTGCATAACAAATTTAATCTTGTGCTCTGTGTTTATGAGCTACTCCAAGCAGTATGATGAGCTCTGAGAGCCTAGGTCAACCTGGGAGTCAAAAGTGGAGATGCATGATGACTTTTTAACGTTAAAAAGACCGGTGTGTCTGCAGCACATCTCTGAATCTCCTCTGCATCTGCACCCAACTATGTGGTTTCTTCTCATCTTCTTTTCTTGCAAACATATCTCACAGTTTTCAAGCATCCCAATGATGGGTGCTTCCCATGCCAGTTTCCTATAAGCTCCACCTACCAATTAGCTACCTCCTCTGGAAATATTAACACCTTTAGAAGCAGCCCTTCAGACTCTCATCCCATGGCTCTGAATAGTTATATCACTTGCCAAAAAATGTGGGCTCCATCATTGGTGTCCTTTATTCTATAGCCCCTTTGTCATATCCATCACCAACTCCTAAAGGCTTTCTTCCTAAATTACATTCTAGTTCATCTTCTCTTCTTTCCTTATCCTGACACCCTAGTCTAAGATGTTCCTGGTTGCTGGTCTCCACACAGTGATCCACATACTCCTGACATCATCCAGTGCTCCCTTGTTGAGGGAGTCACAAGTCAGAGAATATGACCGTCTACCTCTAAGAGCCAATGCATCTCTCCAATTTCAGACCAGGAACTACCTTCCTTGACCAAATTTCTCTGCTTCCCTGCGGACACCACATTATGACAGAGCAACCAGTGTGTGTCTTCTTTCCTCTGCTTGGTGAGTGTACATCTCCTTCAGTAGAACCCAGCTTGCAGGCAGGTCCTGCCCAGCTGTCACTCACCCTTCCATCCAGAGGGTAGTAGGAGGCCTAATTTTTGGGAATCAGTACACACAGCAAATGAGTGGTTCACTATATCATTTAAAAAGGAATGAATGATGTTTCTCTAAAGTGCAAAACAGTTGTGAATATATAACCATTCACTACTGCATCTCATTGGCTAGTCAGTCAGAAATGCCACTCACTCATCAGTATTCTTTACAAATTTCACTTTTCAAAGTATTGTTTGGCCTAACAAATACTTTTAATCAAAATCATACAAAGCAATCTTTTTGTGAGATAACTATTATATTCTAAATCTTCAAAGATTATTCATTTTTTGTTTCTAAAAAAACCCAAATATGTAGTTTGAGGGTTTTTTTGTTCATTCTTTTCCTATATCATGAACTGTCAACAGGACATTTTGGATATGGTGAGGTTGGAAGCACAGTAACCTAGAGAGTATTTTAATTTATATTCAGTCCACTGATTCTTCTGTTACTTGAACTTTTGTAGGACTTAATGGGTTGTTGAGATTCACTGCTCATTAATGCCATATCAAATATTTTCTTGTAACTTTCAAGTTTAAAGTAAACCTCCAGAATAATTTATATGGTCCCCCTACAGGAGAAAGTGGGTAAATGTCCATTGTTCTCCACCTTTCTGGACAATTCCATGACCTCTTTCAGGACTGCTGTAATTCAGAAAGAGCATTTCCTCAGAGCTCCCAGTAGCTTCTTAAAATGCCGCTGCACACATTGGCAGTCACATTGCAATGAAGACGACCAGTGAATGAGGAGAGGAGCCATCCTTCTGCTCCCCAACCCTGTGAAGTGCTAGTTGACCCCATATTCTCAAAGAAATCAGATAAATTAGTTTTAGTACTACCACAGCACCAAGATGCGCACACTTCTCCCTCACCATAGGGACACTCAATTTTTGCCTGAAAATATCAAAAGCTCCATCAGTCAAGTGGGATCTCCTTCACAGATAGAGGTAAGGCAAAGCTGTACTTTATCAACTCTGGACATCATTTTAGAGTCATGAGTCCAGAAATCAAGATGGAAACATAAACTTATTCCAGCTGTGGCCATGTGGCTCTGCATCCAGAAGATGGATTTATATGACTGAGTTGATACTGATATGCATAATAATAGAAATTATAGAGTGCAGTATGTTAAAATGGAATTACTCCACTATCCCTGAAGAAATTAATGGAAAATTTAAGGTGATCTCTAATGCAACTATCAGCTTACCATGGAGTTATAGATGAGTCAACTTTTTGAGTGAACGCTATCATGTGTTTGTTACCACCTTTGTCCTTTGCTTGGTTCCTATTCCCTTTTGGTTATTTCTCACCTTATAGTGTTTGCATTATTTAACTTAAAAATAAGTAGGATGTGCACACAGCACAAATGTCAACATATAAGATTCAAATGCACCTCCTCAGATATGTCCACCTCAGAATTCTGTGACTTTCCTGGACAGACAGTGACTCACTCTGTGTATCTTCTAAGGACAAGGCATACATATGCAATATCTTAATTATCACTTGGATTTTTATTTTGAGGCATGCAAATCAGACATATATTTCATGCAAGCAACATTGGATTTTATTTTTAGGCATGCAAATCAGACATACATTTCATGCAAGCAACACACTACAGTAAACACATCATCATGTTTCCTTTTACATTTAGTAAGAAAAGTTTGAGGATTCTTTTTAATGATTTATATGGAGTCATACAGAATGACACTGACAGGCATCTAGCTTTGCTCTTTTGATGAATATAAGGTCTGCTTTCCACTCTTTCTGTGCTTGTCCATGTATATGTGTGATAACTGGGTCCATGTGTCTGTTTGTGTGTGTACTCACACTCATGCAGATGCCAGAGGAAGGTGCGTTGTCCTGCTCCATCACCCTCCTCCTTACTTAAGGTCTCTCACTTGGTATAGGGTCTCTCACTTAATCTGAAGCTAAGCTGTCATTCAGAAAGTCCCAGAAATCCTTCTGTCCCCATCCCCAAAAGTGCTAGAGTGACAGATGACACAAAGCCATGCCAAGCTTTTTGCGTGGGGTTGGGGACTTGAACTCAGATCCTCACGCTTGCATACCAAGCACTCTTATCTGCTGAGCCATCTCCCTGGCCCCTTCAACTATTTTTCAATTGCACCACATTCTGAAGGCAATAAACATATAGCTTTTTGATTACTCAAATATTTGAGTACTTGAGGAAGTACGTGATTCAATTATTTTTGTTGATAACGACAGCCACTAAATAAGTTACACGGATAACTAAAAAGAGTAAATATGAATTTCACGAATGTGAATTTTATTAAAGTGGCATTGCTGCAAATGCAGACACAGTGGAGAAAAATACAAGAAGAGGGACTAAGACATCAAGAAAAAACAATTTCTTGGTCCATGCACTAGTCTGACTAACACAGATAATCACAACAATTATTTTAATCTCAGAGAAATAGGATTTAAGAGCCGGGC
>CABHPR010122815.1:16742-52219 GCA_902168415.1 Peromyscus melanophrys
CATGCCATTAATTCCAGCACTGAGGAGACAGAGCCAGGCGGATCTCTGTGAGTTCGAGGCTAGCCTGGTCTACAGAGCAAGATCCAGGACAGGCACCAAAACTACACAGAGAAATCCTGTCTCCAAAAAAACAAAAACAAAAACAAAAACAAAAACAACAAAAAAAGATATAAAACACACATGGGATGTTCTGAGCTAAGGATGGCATAGAGATGGAAGGAGTGGCCAACCAATGACTAGTCCAGGCCAAGATCCATGCCATGAGAGTGAGCCCACCCCTGACACTGCACCAGGACCCCAAGGCTGGGTGACCCAGAGACCTAGGATAGAACCAAACACAACTGGAGAAAAAATGTCAATGTAATGATGTCTAATGATACTCTGCATTCTGCTATACTCGTAGATTGGCGCTTAGCCTAGTTGTCATCAGAGAGGCGTCGTCCAGCGACTGATGGAAACAGATGCAGAGACATACACCAAACATTAGGCCAAGCTCGGGGGTTGGAGTGGGGTGGGAAATCCTGCTAAAGAGAGAGAGGAAGGATTGTAGGAGCCAGAGGGTTTAAGGACATCACAAGAAAACTCAGAGTATCAACTGACCATGGCTCATAGGAGCTCACAGAGTCTGAGCTGGCAACCGGAGAGCCTGCATGGGACTGACCTAGGCCCTCTGCATACATGTGACAGTTGTGTAGCTTGGTCTTCTTGTAGAACTCCTAACAGTAGAAGCAGGGGCTGTCTCTAACACTTTTGCTGGCTTTTGGGACCCTATCCCTCATACTGGCACCTTGCCCTTCCCTAATACACTGGGAGGTGCTTAGTTTTCTGCAGCTTGATATGCTATGTTTTGTTGGTATCCATGGGAGGCCTGCCCTTTTCTGGACAGAAATGGAGGGAGGAGAAAGGAGGTGGAGGAGGGGCTGGAATGAAAGAAGAGAGGGGTAACTGAGGTCAGGATGTAAAATAAATAAATATGTTTAATTTTTAAATGCACATTCAAATTTTACTATGACTTAGAGAAACTAAAACACAAGTCTGGGTGTGACCTAACCAAACAATTTCCTCTCACTAAGAAAAGTATTAAATAGCATCTAAACCAAACAATTATTTTACATGTCAAAATCTTGCCCATTGAAATAAAATATTAATGACCAACTTAGCTACCAAAATGTAGTTGTAAAACTCCATCTTAATCTGTATAAATTCCATAATATGTGTTTTCATTTATGTTATCACAGAAGTTAATGTCAAATGATGTTATTGTATGGAATTCTACAGCTAGCTAAATCATGCTTTGCTAGTATTTATATCATGCCTATTTTCTTCTGTTTCATTTCAGTTTTAAGACAGGATCTTGGGTAGTCTTGAAGTTGGCCTTGAACTTCTGATCTTCTTGCCCCTACTCTGGGATGATGAAATTATAGTCCTGTGACACCAAGCCTAGCTGGAACATATTTGTAAATTGAAATAAAAGTTCTAATGCTATGTTAAAAGAAAACTAAAATCCAGAATTATTTTAATGTCAACATTAACTAACCATAGTCGCTAGTACATTAGGATATATAGATCACTAAATAAAAAAAATTAAAAGGATACAATCTATCAGTATTGTATACCATTTCAATAATTTATTCATGTTAATAAACATAACTAAGGAAATTCTAAGGCAGTGATTAAAAAGCTGTGGGTCACAGCCCCTTTGGGATGAATGACCCTTTCATAGAGGTCACCTAAATCTATCAAAAAACACAGATTGTTTACATCATGATTCATAACAGTAGCAAAATTACAGTTAAGAAGTAGCAACAAAAGTAATTTTATGGTTGGAGGTCACCACAAAATGAGGAACTGTATTAAAGTTTCTCAGAGTTAAGAAGGTTGAGAACCACTGCTCTAAGGAGTGCTTATTTCCCTGGGGAAAACACAAACTTCCATCTTCAAAACACCACTTCCCTCTAAATACTACAGCACCTGCAGGCTGGCTTATCCAGCAACTGGGTTCCCTGCAGAGACTCACAGCTGACCTTTTTGATTTCCATTTAGCTATTGCTTTGCAGGTAGAATAACTGTCTTTGCTACTTAGCTCTTAAGTGCACGTCTGTGGTTCCAGTTCCTAAAGCTTCATGTTTTAGGTCCATGTAGTCTGGTGAGGCCTTCCCTCTGGAGAATAATAAAGATCTAAAGCACACAGCAGTTGTGGAGATGGACGCCTTTAATTATTTATGAACCATTTTGTTTAGTACTACTTAAATACAAATACCCCAACAGGAGATACATTTAGAAGCCCATGCTCTACTCTGTGTCAAATAAAAATGCCTGCACACCTCAGCTTGTCTAAGGATGTCACATCATGAGGTAACCTTTGATGACAACCCTTCACTACTTAAGACATTTTAGGAGCCTTAATGTTTAATTGAAAAGGGTCCAACTTGTCCCTGCAGCTCTAAGAAGCAACATGCATGAAGAAGGGACAGAAAAATATAAGAAGAAATTGGAGCCTCAGGAGTAGGATCTGGGACCAGGTGGGCTCCCTGGGTCCAAGCTCCCCTCAGCCCTTCACTGACCCTGGCAGCTGTGCCAATGCCTGATGAGGGACTTCTCTATTCTATGAATTTCTATTAAAAATGAAATGAATCGTTCCAGAAATAATCAACCCACATGCCTTCACTCTTTGATGCCCTGTTTCATGATAACTCCCAGAGGACTGGCACAATAGTAAGACAGGGGAAGAGACGTCACTGGAGAAAACGCTGTAAGAATCAGCTCTAATTTGATGTAAAATACACTAGAATTGTTTGTGGGGTAATCTCCATACACTCTGAGTCTCTAATTCTAGCCAAATGACAATTAGCAGTCAATTAAATTTAGGCAGGATACCAAGCACCAATCCCAAAGGCTTCAGAGTCTTCAGTTTCACAGGCACTGAAAGTACAATAAATACTTCCCACAAAATAGTGACAATAGCTTGTTATAACCACAGAGACACAACATGCAGAACAACTTTTGTTCCATAATTTTATCCCTGAACCACACTCTGCACATAAGGTAGAGCCAGGAGTTTACATACATGACTTTGATTATTTGAAGCACAGAGACCCCCAAAGTAGAGAGCATGTGGGAGACTTAGGAGTCCTGAGCAGAGAGTAATACCACACCACCTCCCTGGGAGTCCTTGGGGACCCTGTGAACACCTGCAAACACATAAAAGAGTAAGCAACTGAATGTCTGCATGTGGCCAGCCATACATCTGGTACAGTACACATTCTCAGAATGAAACTGAAGATGGTAGCCACAGTCTTCAAGAACATTTATAGGAAAATTAAGTTTTATGAACAAAATCCTCAATAGCGATTGTGAATGGTTACAGCCTCATGTACCAGAGAGTCTGACAGGAAGGTCTTTGTCAGTACCACATCTCTAATTTCTTAACTGAAGAAACTCATTCTCCCCAGGGTCAGGAGGCCTAGAATGCTGCCCATGGCTCCCTTGGGGTGTGGCTCATTGGCACCACTTCAACCAGCATCAGAATGTGTGAAGGAATTCCTCACTCTTTTTTAGTGTGAGAGGGATATTAAGAATACTAAAGACCTTCTGAAGCTCTTAAACACTTTTCTGCCATAATAGGATTGTTCCTCCTGTGTTTTGAAAGCTCTACACACTCAGCTAAATGCAAGAAGCAATGATATCTTGTGAGTACTATCCCAACACATCCCCAAAAGGAAAATTATGGTCATTTGATGAGGTTTGGGATAGCCCTGTGTCAGAGGTAGTGTGGTGAGTGGTTCAGCCCACCAAGCCTCCTTGCCTTTGGTTTCCATAGCTTCAGAAACATTTCAAGGTAGTCAGCTTATAAAAATACTCAGAAAATTGTAAAAACCATGAAGGCTGTGACTTTTCCTCATTATATTATCTACTGTGTTGATTCAGACGCTGTGATAGTTATGAAAGAGGAGGTTGAGGCAGAGAGAAAGATAGAGATAAAAATAAAGACTTTGATGTCAGGGCTCCCACCTTCTGATTTAGACATTCCTAAATGAGATCCAGGTTGTTTCCATGCACTCTTTAGTCCTAATAATTCTAGAATAAAAGCCTTCCTGTGTACTGTTTAGTGTTTCTGGTTACTTCTAACACTCTTCCTCGGATCTGTCCTTTCTGATTCTAGCCCCACTTCCCTAATTATTCTGTCTAAGCAGTTTCTGGGCAAAAAGCAAAGACAAACCATCAAAACAAAAATACTTGTTGAGGTGAAGTCTGACTTTCAAATGAAAACATTCTATTTAATATTTAAAAATCCACCCTGTGAAAATAATATGGTCACATCCCAGGGTCTCCCCTCTGAGCAAATTGTGGCGGTTTATGTAAGAGATTTCTGGATTCTAGCTGCACTGCTTTATCAGATGAAAGTTTCCTATAGTATCCCCCATGTCTAAAGGATGACACATTGACCAGCAGAAGGTACCACAGGTGGTTTATACTAGATTTTAGAGAAAATGCCTTAGAGAAAATAGCTTTTATCAAATCAACACTCATTATTTTTGTTTGATTATTTTAATTGGAAATACGCTCTTTCTAGTACTGTGGTTACTGGGGCTTTATTATTTAAACTTCAGTAAGACTAAGAGAAGTAAAACGGGTTCAGAGACTCAATAGGCCAAGCATCATGTCGTGTGTGAGTGTGTGTGTGTGTGTGTGTGTGTGTGTGTGTGTGTGTGTGTGTCGTCCAGACATCCAGACATTGGTGTGTTTAGTCCAGACAGCTACCTCTTTCCATCTTACCTTTAGAGACAAGGTCTCTCATTGAACCTAGAATTTATTGATCAAGAAAGACTAGCTGATCATCAATCTCTAGGGATGCCCTAACCCTGCCACCCCAGCTCTGTGTATTGTATGCATGTGCCACTACACTCGGGGGTTTTATATGTGTGGCTAAGGATATAAACTCCGGTCCACAGGCTGGCTGAGACCTTCTGAGCTATTTTCCCAGCCCAAGATCACGTTGGTAATTTATCAATGTGGAAGATCCTCTCATACGGTTTCAGGAATTTCATGTTATTTTCTGTTCTCTCCCATACATTGCAAAGTGTTTCATTTTAGAGTAACGATTCCACTTAGGATTTCTTTGTTGAGTCCATCTTCATGTCTACAAGTAAGTTCATGTAGGACTGATTTTATCAGCAGGCATTTTCCTATCCATCTTTCTTAAATGATTTTCTGGCTAAATAAAGCAATGGTTGTGTTTTTTCAAGACTTCAGTTGTCTACACGCTTTTCCTTCTGATGGCTAGATTTAGCACAGCAGTGAGATAATGTCATGTTTGAGGTTTAGTATATAACACACTGCCATTGAGATCCAACTGTCTCTCCCTGTATGGAGGGCATATGCACAATGGTGAAGTATGCCTCCTTAGATCACTTCCCTGGGATGCTGGCTTTGTCCCATAACACTGCTTTGTAATCTTTCTAGTAAAATATTTCTTTTTCTTTTTTTTAAAGAGTAGCTTATTATCTACTTCCTGATGTGACCTCAGTCTTTGCCTTCTGCTACAAAAATCAGAGAGAAGCCTCCCACAGTTAACATTCAGGCAAAATGATTGAACTCTTTGTTTATTACATTGGAAGGTCTCAAGTTCAAATCCCTCTTGCATCAATTACTGTATGTATGTTATAAGCAAGTTATAAAATGACTCTGTGTCTCAGTATCCTCATCTGTAAAATAAAAATTAAAACAGTCCTACCCTCCTGATGCCCTTAAAACATCGAGTGTGTTAGTGGTTTTTAATTTTATCTTTGGCCAACAAAAATAACGAACTGCTTTTAAAATTACAACTTAAAAACATTTGCTAAAAAATTAAAGTGAAGTACTCCCAGGTGAAGGATACAAATATTTGTCCAAGAGTTCAGGGAAGCAATGGGTTGCTATTTGGGAATTGTCACCTTTGAAAGAGTGGCCTTTCTTTGTGAACTTGTCATAGCAACCTCTGACCTAAGATAAAGGGTATGTGGTTTTCAGGGTATGTGAACCCTAGACTAGTTCATGTGCTGCAAACTTCACTCTTCAGGAGCTCAGTTCTTCACTCATTGGGTATAGGAGCAAATACTACATCTTTTTTTGACATGCTTGGAATAGACCTCAACGTGTCTTAAGGAAAAGACACATCCCTAACATACATCTTCAAACTGAGTTTTAAATCTCAAGGTTACATTGAGTGAATGGATCCGTACCATCCTCTTCTTAAGTTCAGTTTTGATGAATAAGATGACACAGCAGTGGGGGGGGGGGGGGGACACATGCTTCCATGCCAGTTCATGCATGTTACACAGCAGCTCTCTGTGGAAGCTCTCTGGAGGCAGTAACCATTCGGTCACTCCAGCTGAAATGACAAGCCATGGTTAATTTTCAAAACTCCATGAGATATGCTTTTCTTTTACAAATATTAACATAAATATTAAATTTTATGGGTAAGATTGGAAGGTTGAGCATCCAATATTCATAAAAGAACTAGGGTGACTGTCTCTGCATGCTTCATGTGTGAGTGTTGCTATTGTGAATCTGTCAAATAACCGGCCCATGGCACCCACTTTATCAAATCTTGCAGGCACAGACGTATGCAGTGTCCTGTGTGTCTGATATTGGCAATTCCTTCTCCTTTTCTTCACTGGGCTAGCTAGAGTTTTACCATTTCAAAATCCTTTCTCCCAGACTCTACTTTGGGTTTCATGGAATCCCCAAAGCTCTCACTGTTTTCAGCGTCAGTGGCTCCTGTTCTGATCACGGCCACTTTCTTCTTGGTTGAGACTCAGTTATTTTTCTCTGGATTCAACATTGCAGGGGCCGGATACAGATTTTAGATTATTTTTATTATAATGTATATGTTTCTCTGTAAATATTTTTTCTGCATCTTACAAATCTTTATTTGGATTTCATTTTCGATTATCTTGGTGTTTTCTAATCTCTAATCTCTATGGAGATTTATTTTCCACTATGGATCATTTAGAATTTTTTTCTAAATTCAATATTTAAGAGTGGTGTGTGTGTATATGTGTATGTGTGTGTGTGTGTGTGTGTGTGTGTGTGTGTGTGTGTGTGCACCTTTGCACCTTTTCACCATTGGCTCTAGATTAAATTTTTTTGTGGTCTCAGAATATACCTTGTTTAAGCTCTATTCTTTAATAAGCTTTGGATATTTGTTTTATGGCCTAGATAGGAGCCTTCCCTGATGAATACTTCCCCATGAGCCTAGGGGAACGAGGACCCTGACTATGACCATCACAATCCACAAGGGAGAGGCAGGCACAGAGAGCCTCTGCTGAAGCTCAGACAAACTCTAGCCTTGCCAACTTTACTGACGTTTGACTAATCAATTGCCAACATTTTCAACATTTCACATAATTTGATGCTTTGTGTTTCACATGCATATATTAACAGTTAAGACATTTTCCTCCAAGTATTAACCCTTCCTGCCCAGGCTCTACTTATCTTCAGTCAGCTTTATTCAATAAAAGGAGGCACAATGCATCTTTCCCCATTTTCTTGCCCTCACCCCTAATACTCACCATTAAAGCCTTGTTATTGTGTATGATGTGTTCCTAAAGACTGCTTTCTTTATGTACTTTGGACATCTCTGTCTTGTGCTTGGTTTATTTCTGAGATTTAGGTGTAATTGCTTATTCAGGTAGATTCTTAGTCACTGGACTAGTAATTCTTTTGAAGTCACTATATTTTTTCTGAGCTCTGCTTTTAGTTGAGTATGCAGTGCAACTCAGTTTTTCTTCATTCTTGTCAATTACGATTCATTCTTTCAGGTATTTGGTTTTTTGGGGTTTTTTTGTTTGTTTGTTTTGGGGGTGGTGGCTTTGCTTACATTTTTCTCTTTTCATTCCTTTGAATTTCTGCTTGGATATTTCCAGCTAACAACTGCCAAGTTCCTTCCCTTATTTACATCCATGTCCAATCTACTGGTCATTCCCAATAAACATATTTTGCATTTCATCAGTGACACTTTAATTCTAGCACTCCATTTGACTCTTTTTGCAAAGTAGCAAAGTATCTCTCTGCTTATGTCCACCAGTGTGTCTTCTACACTGCCCACCTTTTCATCTGCGCTCTTAATATATTAACCATAGTCATGTACATGTACCCTATCTAGTACATGACTCGTTTTGAAGTCTCAACCCCCCAACACCAACTTCTGCCAGATTGGAATGTATTGCTACATTGTTTCTTTGTTTTTTGTTTCTTGTTGTTTAATTTGTTGTGTTTTCCCTTGGTTATTCTAGCCTTGCCTGTAATGGTTAATAGGAAAAAATGTAAATAGGACCTGGGTGCAGAGATTTGTCTTCTTCTGGCTAGGGATGGGGCTGTGTTTGAAGATTTTATAACCACAGGTGTCAGTGTTTTGACTCCAACCACAGAGAGAAAACCATCTTGTTAGGATTTTCATCTGGGGTTCATGTACACTGCAGAGGAACTTCTTTGTGTGGGGTGACACATAGCAGAGGTTTTATGGATCCCATAGGGTAATGTGTTAGGGACTCTCCTCTGCCTATGATTACTTATTTTTCTGGTAGTCACTTCATTTTTTTTCCTTCTGTTCTCTTGGTTGTAATATTTTTAATCTACTTCTATAGAGTCCTGACACTTAGTCCTTATGACTTTTCCACTCAGGAGACATAATAACCAATGATGGCATACCCCTTGGTGAAGATCTCCTCCCCCTGAACTCTTTCCATCCAGAAAGTTCACCTAGGAAAAACATGTGTTGCATTGAAAGGGATCTGGAAAACTTCACAGTGATCAATCATGCATTTGCTAAGTTAAAAATAAGAAAGGGGTCTGTGCAAAATTTCACTGTTTAGCACGAGGAGGGATGCCTGGAAGAAAAAGCAAGAGTAGTATGCCTTCGAGGTCTTCTCATGCATTCAAACTATCCTAAGCAATTAACCAAAAATTCTTATCTTAGTGTCCCCTTCATATGTGGCTTGTGACTGATTCTCTTGACAAGCCCATCATGGTAGTGACTCATGGAACATGTCTCTCTTTTCCATACTTTTTACCTGAGTCCCTACTTCTCTGGTGGATGAAAATGAGCCATCAATTTGTTTTTACTTCATTTAGCCTTTTACTGTTAAACTACAATGGCAACCTTGGTTGCCACTGTTGCTTAATTTCCAGCCTACATTCTCTTCTGAATGTTACAATTTTAAAAATATTTATAATTCATAGGTAACTGATAGTTTCTATGACTAACAAATCCAAGAATCACTAAAGAACTAATACTAAATATGGAATTTCCAAATTCCCATGTTTAATATTTGCTGTAATGTTAGGGGTATTACATTATATAAATATTCTCTGTAGTATTACATTGGACATATTTTTGCTCAATTTTAGAAATGTAAGTATTTTAAATTTTATTTTACTATGTGGACTGACTGGCAACAGTCAGCATCACTATTTGTAACTTGATTTAGAAACTATTATGAGGTTTATATATTAATAGTCATCATAATCTATGCAGGTTATTATAAAACACAACTTCAACTACCAGGTTATTTAAACACAGCACACAGTTTTTTTTTTCTTGGATCCAGAAGCTGCAAGTACAAGCTCAGGATGCTGGGAGATGTGTGCTTGAGACAAGCCATTTCCTCCTGGTTTACAGTCTCTTCTGACCATACTCTCAGATTGTGGAAGGCTCAAATGATGCTCGCAGACTTCTCTCTGTGGACACATTCTCCATTCCTGAAGGTTGTGCCACAACTGTCTCCCAGTATTCTGCCAGATGTTGTCGCCTTGGAGTCTAGATTTCAATATGTAGATTTGGGGAAGAAATGACATTCATTTAGGGTTTCCTGAAAATTAATGTGAAATGTAGCATTGCGGATACTAAACATTCATTCTTTTAAAAAAATGAAACTCTAGTAATCTGATAGTTCATGTTGTTAAAAGTACATGTTTATCCTCAGAAGTTCTGCTTTATATCATTTCCCTGCATCTGTTTGTGTATGGACGAGGTCCCAGGTACTGGAGAATGACTGCACAGACCTGCAGGTGGATGGCAGCTATTCCTGAAGGTCACCAGGGAGATGCCTACTGGCTGTTGTGCAGGTTTTTTAGATAATTTGATGACTTCAGACACAACGTAAGTATCTGTTTCCCAGAAATAGTCTTCTACAATTTTACAAGATTAATATTTAGGCCTATGTCACTGTTACCAACAGTCCATAGTAATTTCCCTTAATATCAAGTCAGTAAAAAGTCTATGACCAACACCTGCCCTTAGTTGCCTCCAGGGATGGCAGACTCCTCCTGACAGAAGCATTTTGAGCTCCTGTGGGGAAGTGATTATATAATTCTTAGAATAAATAACTCTTTCAAAACCTCCAGAAGAGGGTTGATCTGGCAAATCCCCAAACCACCTTGAAGCTGAGTCAACCATGGAGGAGGGTGGGTGATTTTTAATCCAGTCCTGAATCAACTCTTCTACAGACACAAAAATGTATACATGAGTATCTATAGAATGACAGCAACATGTGGGTAGAAATCAATTTGTTTTTTTGAAGACTCACCATTACCAACATCCACCCTCAGCCAACACTATTGTGGAAGGTACTTCTGAAAATATTGGGTGTTTGCAAAATAATGACTTTAAGGTATCCACATATATGAATTCTTCCCCCTCTAGTCCAATTGGAGGAAGAGGAAGACTAGTTTATAGTTCATGACTCAGGTTCTTAACTTTGCTTATTCTAGAAAAAGTGTTTTGCTCTGTTTTGATCACAAAATCTCTCTCTCTCTCTCTCTCTCTCTCTCTCTCTCTCTCTCTCTCTCTCTCTCTCTCTCACACACACACACACACACACACACACGCCACACCACACCAACACTCACATATACTGTGTATAATGATGAATGATGTACATAATGCCAGATCCTTGTCCTTTACTAAGATGTTAGTGGCATTATAATAAATGCATGAATAAGCCTTATGGGCCAAGTAATTCTATCTTAAGGCTATTAACTGCAGCAGGAATCTGGTGCTTGTCTTTGCCCCTGATGAACAAGTTGTACCAATAGTCTCTTAAATATATAATGTGAGAGAAGAAGCAGTTATGATGCTCTCAGCCAGCAGGAACAAGTGGTACTACTTTTGAACTTCTACAGTGTCCCAGGCCCTCTGTTAGCAACATCAGCCATCTGAGATCTTTAGGTCCCACCCAGTATGCAAAAATAGTTTAATCTCTGTACATTCTAGATGAGGAAATCGAGCTTCCAAAAACTTAATGAAGCTTGCCAAAAAAAAAAAATGAGATAATTAGTAGGAGAAAACTGAATCCCAGCACTTCACAGGCCAGTCATAAAGCCCGTGCTTTTCTAGTACTTATCACAGCCTCAGAGAATAAAAAGAGAGGCTGCTCAGAATTAATGTGTTCTCTCACCCAGCTAGGGGGAGGCCTGCTTTCCAAGCTAATGCTGACATCACTGAGGAAAACACGTGGAGGCAGCTGACTGAACCAGAATGACATTAGAGCTTAGGAACAAGCCACTAGAAAGGGAGGAAGACCATTAGTTTGGAGATTTTAGTCAGAGGAAAGATGGTAAGAAGAGGAGAGGCTCATCCAATGAGCTGGACATCACAACCTTCATGCCAGGTGACAGAGCAACAGAGCATTTCTCAGCCCCATCTCCAGCACCCCGAGCCTGCACTTTTCCCAGCCAGTCACTGTGTGTCAGCTCAACTTCCTCTTGTGTCCTGCTGGATGCTGACTACATGTAGGCCTAGTACCATACTTTTCTTATCTCTAAGTTTTTTTTTCCCTTCAAGATAAACAGAGTAACTGCCACCAGATTTCAAGTACTTTGAAAGTTTTGCAGACCTAAGATGTGCACCACAGCTTCTGTAGGAGAAACATGGGAAAAAGTAAAAGAATATTTAGACAGGACTGTGGCAGTGGGTTTGGTAGAAAGTGTTTCTCTGAAGAGCACCTCCAGCTACTTCCTTGTTTCCATGTTCTGAATCTGCATGAGTGAGCTCTGGTGACCACACCTGGCACCAAGCACCAAGATCAGCATTTATTTCAACCCGGATCTCCATACTACAGACTGTTCTGTGGGTTGGAATGGCTCCTCGTCTTCATAGTTTTCCCAATCCCAGATACCTGGATAGAGGCTGTATAAATACCATGTCACTGATGAGAATGATAACCACCATCCACCAGTATGAGCTAGAGAATGAATATTCCCAGAGTCTCATTTCCAGCAGAAACCTATGCCATCAGGAGACACTACAGGGACAAGTCTCTTGCATGTGTCTATGGGTCATTTCATCATTCTTTACCCACATGGTTTCAGCACCAAGACAAAGTTCTTTCTCACCAGATGCATGCTGTAGATTAGAATTCCATTCTCAGACATTTCCTGAGTATAATTAATCTTAGGAAGAACCATTGACAAACTAGCAGGCAAGGGAATCGTCCACGTGTTTCCGTAATCGTGTACACAGTGCCAAGTCACACACCAACCCTTCTACCATATTCTTCAGGGCATCGTAATGAGGAGGGCTCCTCTAGCCAGCAGCTGCCAGGGATATTACTGTTTGGACAGAACCCAATTATGGTGCATCCTTCTTAATTAATGTAATTATCAAAGGAATCTATAAAAATAGGGCTCTAATTAATTGTATCCAATTAAGATTTAAAATTATAAATCCAGTGATTATAATTTCATGTATTAGGTGTGATATTGCAATTCATGAGAAATACTTCTGCAGGAGACAAATGGCAATTTGGTACTTAAATTAGCAGAAAGATTCTAAACTTATGGATATTAAATTAGGTCTTAAAGATTGTGGCTGACAAATGAAGGTCAGGTGTCCTGAAAACTCACCATCATATATATAAGAATTATTTACAAATGCATAAATATATAATGCATGCATATCTACATATATGCACATATAAATATGAACTTATATTTAACCTATTGAACTTCAAGTTTAATTCTAAGAATGGTTTCTCCTTCAAAACATGTTGAAGGGCAAATAGAAAAAAAAATATAACATTGTGACACAGATATGAAAAGAAAGGGGTAGCAGGGACTTAATATTATTGAGGTAAGCATACTGTAGGGGGCACGAAAGCATTTTATTCTCACACACTGAAGATATAAATGGTGGAGTTTCCCCTTCTGTCTCTGGTTCCCACCAGATCTTCTGCTAGGCTCCAGTCCATACCAATGAGCCCAGAGAGGCAAAATGTAATAAAAATTAGATGTTCTCATCTTCAGGAGTATTGTGGATTTTCTAAGCTTATATAACAAGCTAAAAAAAAGTTCAGTTCATATACAAGAGTAGCATAAGAGAAATTCGGCAAAGCAGACCCTAGAACATTCATAACTTAGCCCACCATTATTTCACACACTTTGACTAACATCACAAGAAAGACCAGTGATATTTCCCCAGACAGATGGAAGGTACCTTATGCAAGAAAGTGGGATGCTTTCTCTCTGATGTCAAAATGCTGGGCAGGAGCCACTGTAATTCATTTTCATAAATGTCCTAAAGGCTATTTAGCTCCTTGTGTCTAATAAGGTCATGCTAAATTAGGTCTTACAGATTGTGGCTGCCAAATGAAGGGCATGGGATCAAAAAGCTCACCATCATACATAGGAAAATTATTTATATACATATAAATATATAATGCATACATATACGCATACACACATATCTATGTATTATAAATGCATAAACATTTATATTAATACACATGCACACATAAATGAAAATGTAACACAAACACTGATGTTTGTTAACATACTCTAGTAGCAGAGTTTCCGCCATGGATTTATTATGTTTGTGTAAAGGGGTGTCTTAAACATTTACATATAGACTAACAACCACAGATTCTGATATACATTTAGACACTGAAGTGTTTGCACTGAAATATCAAATTTAGGAGAAAAAGCATATCTGCATGTTATCTTCCTTGCTCATGCCTGGTCCCAGCATGTGTTTTCTTCCTAGAGTTTCCGTGAACCAGCACACACAGAGGAGACAGCACTGAGGTTTCCTGGGCCGTCTGCAGCAGAAGGTGAAGCGGAAAGTAGGGATGATGACTGCATCAATTTAACTCTCAATTATGAGCTCCCAAGCCTCCTGAGAAGACCCAAGGGAGGGGAGAATTAGAGCCTTAGGCTGTGGGACTGGGAAGATTACAGACACACACACACACACACACACACACACACACACACACACACACACACCCCTTCTCCAGGTCTAGAGACAGACATCCGTTTGCATATGACTGGCAGAGACTCAAACTTTCAGCAGAGACACTTGATGCATAGAAGACTTGGCACTGTGGCCACATGGAGACCCATCTGTCACAGTGGCATCCTGCCGATTTCAAAGTTGCTTGAATCTTTTCAGCAAATTCTAGGTACTAGGCAGGAGTGGATCATCCCAGGGAGTCAGTGTAGAATCCCAAGTGTCATCCTTTTCATGGGAAGCTCCACTCTCCTGCCACCCAACACTGCCCAGTGTCTTAAATGAAGCACACCTGTAGCCACTTGTGTACAGAGTGAGCTCCATTTGCCCTGGAAAGGCAAAGCCAGATCTTCAAAAGATATCCCGATGCCAAAAAGACAGGTGGTGTTCAGCAGGCATCTGATGAAGTCAGGAAGATAACTCAGGGCATAAAAATGTTTTCATAAAAGAAAGTAGAGTACTCTCCACAGGAACACTTTGAGGGCATTCTGTCTATGGCCACAATTATGGAGCTAAATCGAATGTTAGCACATTTGGGTTGCAAGAACATGGGCTAATTCTGAATTAAGGACTTGTTCTCAGCATCAGCAGATATTGTTGGCAGTGCTCAGGGGTGACTTAAAAATAAGACACAATCTTTTGTAAAGCATGTCCTGGTGACAGGCAGGACTGCAGGCACTGGAATGCCGAATGCAGTGTCCAGTCTTCAAGTTTTATTCCTTCACAGAGTGCATATTCTTCCTGCTTTTGCACTGAAATCTGAAGACTGAAGGCAGTTGTCTAGGAATAGAAAATGCACATGTGCCCTTCGAATTTCATAATTTTGTTTTCCGTAACAGCTGACTTAAATCCCATTGTGTATGTAGGCCACGTTTCCTTTAATCATCCTTCTGTTGGCAGACATCTAGACCAGTGGCATGTCCCTGTTATTATGATCAGTGTAGCCATGAACAATGATGGTGAGTGTCTCTGTGGAGGGGCACAGAAAAGGGAAGCATTCCCAGAAGGACACAGTCACACATTTTCTCTCATCTTTGGATCCTAAACTTTAACATTTGTATATGTTTTAAGAAGGGTTGTAGAGGTGGTTACTATCAAATCACAGAGGAGACCACAAGAGGAGCGAAAGACATGGTGGGAAGGAAGGTAAATGACAAAAAAGAAATTTTGTTTTCAAAAATGCCATAATGAAACCTAATTCCTTGTAAGGTAATTTTTTTAATGCATATGGTGTTCAACACTTACCTTCAGAGTGGAACGATGCAGGAACTGGAAAAGTTTAACTAACAGAGTCTCCTTCTTTGAAACTAACTCTTCAGTCATAATCCCCCACTGCAAATACGTTGCAAAAGGAAAGTCTGAGAATTGTCTTTAAGGGTGATGGTATTTAATCAAGTCTTCTATGTTACTATGGCTGTGGGGACATTATGTGAAAGGCAAGGCTCTCCTGAACCTGGGGTAGAAACTAAGCTCTATGGCAGTGGTTCTCAACCTCCCTAATGCTGAGACCCTTTAATACAGTTCTTCATGTTGTGGTGACCCCCCAACCATAAAATTATTTCAATGCTACTTCATAACTGCAATTTTGCTACTGTAATGAATTGCAATTTAAATATCTGATATGCAGGATATCTGATATATGACCACTGTGAAAGAGTCCTTAGACTACCTCAAGGGGGTCACAAGACCCAAAGGTTGAGAACCACTGCTCTAGACTAATATTGAAAGTGGACCACATACTCTCCAGAACCCTGAGGACATTTTACTTCTAAAGATGTTCCTCTACCACCATCAACCTCTCACATCTCTTGACTATATAGTGTCTCATTCTCTCCAGTGCTGATATTACAGTTGCATGCCAACATTCTTGAATTTTTCTATGGTGCTGTGGATCCAGGCTTAGGTCCTCATGCTTGTACAGCAAGAACTTTAACAGCTGAGCCATCTTCTCAGCCCCCTACTGCATCTTATCAATAATAAAAGCAGTATTTGAAACTAAAGGAAATAATCAATCAGAACCTGTAGCACTCAATGAAGGCCACTCATGAGGCGGGTGTCACACAAACCTGCAGTGTTTGTAAGATAGGATGGGGTATTTCCTGACAAGTTTGTGCCCATGAAGCACAATCTTTTAGACTGCTCAAAGTAGTTATCTCTTTCTCTAATAAGTCTATTGTAAATAATTTTTCTCATGGTTAGTTTCAAACAACTTCCCTGAGTGATAGATTTTGTAATCTATCTTGTAATCTCCACAGAGCAAAATTGAGATACTAATTACTAAATCTTAAAGAAAACATGAAATGCGCACTGGAAAGGTTAGCCTACACATCAGAACACATACTTGAGTCTTAAAATCAAGTCAGATAATTATTATTCCATAGAGAAGTGCCACTCTCCCATGAGATCATTTGACTTAATGGTCATGGATGGAATTACTTAACTATCTCTTAGACACTGTATTTGTGGCTAAGGCTCAGAACCTTCCAGCTCCCAAAGAACCTATACTATTCCATGTCATGTGTATACAGAGGTTTCTGGGACTGGCCAAAAGCATTGTGCTGTCAGTCCTTCCCACCAATTAGAAGTGTGGAACACAGTGGTCTATTATGTAGAAATACTGGGAAAAACTAAATTACACCCTAAAATCTATTTCAGTCTTCCAAACTACCTAAAAAGTAATGATTATTTTGCATGAAATGTGATGTAGAATGTGATTTTATAGGATTTTTATCTTCATTAAGCTCATTCTAAAAAAAAAAAAACCCACAGGCCTCTCCCTATATTGTCCCCTAAATACGTAGTGTTTTGCATAAATATGTATGCACTTATAGGGAGTGACCTCTTTGCTCACACGTTGCCAAGTACAGGGAACATTGTCTCAGCAAGACCTACAAACCCTTGAATGACAGGCACGTGTAGCATGAGAACCTAGACTTTTTCTAGGCTTTCTAGAAGGCTGCCAAGCATCACCAAGGACTCTGCAGGAAGAGCTTCTCATCAATGCAGCAGCAACTTGAGCTGTTAGTTGATCGACTCTTCCTTGCAGCTAGTGCCCCTCTCTTTGATCCTTCTCTTATTCCAAACACTCGTGTACATGGAAGCAAACACTTTCTGTAACTAAATTACAGTCACATCCATAACTCTCCCCACCTTTGCCCAAAGTTACATGGAGAGCTTCTGTGAAGGCAGAATTGTAAGAGGTTTGGAATTTGGGAGAATATCATAAATGGAATTGAGTAAGAGTATCAGCTGTGCTGGCATAGAGTTGGGATTCAGTGTTGCAAAATATCTTGCATGAGTTTTAACTGTGGATAGAAACTCTTCACATTTTGTTTCCTCCTCCTCCTCCTCCTCCTCCTCCTCCTCATCATCATCATCATCATCCTCCTCTTCCCCCCATACTCATCCTTATCTTCTTCTTCCTCCTCTTTCTCCTCTTTCTCCTCTTCTTCCTCGTTTTCTCTTCATCCTACTCTTTTTTCCACTACCATTCCCTCCTCCTCCTGTTTAGCAATGATCTATTTTAATTGATGGCTAGCATTGCATATTTTCACTTGCAGTACACAACCTTGTGATTTAAAAGCATATGCATATTGCAGAATGATCAAGTGTATCCTATTACCACATGAACTGCCTTATGTAATTAGTACAAAAAGGCTTGATAGTTAGAATGAAGCCTCTTTTAATATAGTTGTGGACAGGATAAGGCTGTGAACTGTGGGCCTTCATCCTGTAAGGCTCCCTTTAAGTACAATTGTCAAGGAAAAGCTCCCACAAGAACACCAGTGATGAGGGTTCAGACCATCACAGGAGCTCAGGTGGCTGTCCCAGGGGAGAAAACATTCCGCAGCCCTAAGGCTTAATGCTCTGAAACTGTAAGGAAGATGAAAGTAACTACAGCAGGGGACTTTTTGCAATACTCAGTTGGATGGGGCAAATTCTGCCTGGCATGAACCCTGTCACATCTACACTATTACCTTGCATGGGTACCTCAGGTTTGCAACTCCAGCAGCTAGCAAGCCACAGTGAAATTTGAAAACAATAATAATTTCAGAGAAGTTTAGCATATACTTTCTTTCCTTCTCCTTCTGCATCACAGTTCACTTGAAATGGACATCATTATCAGAGGAGGGATGTGGTACTGACAGGGGTCACTTTTATCCTGGAGCTTCTTAGCTGAGCTAGTAGCCAGTCTCATACAGCAAAAAGTGTTTGGCAGTTTCTATGTTGAGCAAGGATTTGACATGCTCTGTTAATGCAAATATGGGGTACAATTTCTTTTAAGATTTACAGGTTTTATTTATCTTTATATGACTAAGATAATTGCAAACACTTTATAAGGTAATTTAGTCAAAATATCTTATCTCACATAAAAAAATTTAACTATCTTATGTAAACAGAGCTTTCCTATTAAAATTTTGAAAAGTTTCCATGCCATTTTTTTTGTTTTGCTAGAGATCAATCTACTTGGAGTTTTGAATAAAAGATTTCTCACTCAATATGTTAAACAGGAAATCCACATAGAAAATGCATAGATGGGATGCTATCTGATAATCAATATTTTTAGAATTTGTATCCATATGTGTTGCACATGTGTTTATGTGTTCATATGTGTGATCACATGAGCACATGTGGAATTCAAAGGTCGAAATCATCAGGTGTCTGCCTCTACTAGTCTTCACCTGATTTGTGGTGATTCTCACTGACCCTAGGGCTCAGCCATGCAGGTAAGAAGCTGTTCAGTGAGCTCCCGGTATCCACTTATCTCAGCCTCCTGGGTGCTGGAATCACAGATGGAGGTCTCCACACTTGGCTTTTCAGGTGGGTGTTGGAAATGTGATCTCAAGTTCTCAAACATGTGTGACAAGCACTTTAACAACTGAACCATCTTCCCAACATCAGAATTTTCAAAGATGAGAAAGGAAGATAATTCTCCCATGTTTTCACACACGACAGTAGAGAAATGAACCCAGATCTTCTCTGAAAATCTCACCCACTCTGCATCATGGAATTCAATGATCTTTACACTCACCATACTGTGAATGTTGCACAAATCATTTAAACATGTTTCTGTAATGAATGATGTGAGTGAACTATATACAAGAGGTGCATTGACTGATTTTCAAATGTTTTAAATACCTGATGTTTTTAAACCAAAATCCTGAGTTTGGATCTGAGGATGCTAGCTTGTGATTTTGAAGATTTTTTAATCTCTGAACTCCGGACCATAAAGAAAAGCTCCTAGATTCCTTTATCAGAGATTAACACACATGATCACTGACAGTTTGAGATGTGTGACTCATTGTGATTTGATTTGTACTTGTGCAAATGGCTCACACAAAGACCTTAATTTCCAGGTGCTAGCCTATTGTGCATATATATTGTGCATGGTCAGATGTGTTCATAGTTATAAGATTCCTGTTTAGAGAATATTACATTTGTAACTGAATTAAAACTTAGCCTGAGTAGTAAAAATCTAAAATACATTGTTCTGGGCTACAGATACATCTCAGTTGGGAAAGTACTTGCCTAAGGTGCAGGAAGCCTCAGGCTTGATACCCAGCACCACATAAAGGAGGCATGGTGGTGTGTGACTATCATCCTGGCACTTGGAAGGTAGAAGCAGGAAGACCAGGAACTTGGGTTTATCCTTGACTACATATTCATATACATACACAGATATACACAGACACACACAGACACACACACATACATACACACATATGCACACATACATGATACATGATTGATGATAGAAAGATAGATAGAATGATAGTTATATAAAGAGTAGAAAGAGAGATAGATATACATAAACATAAGTACATCTTATGGAAATTAATTTCAATAACTTAAAAATCAACAATGTCATTGTAATCAGTTACTTCTAGTCTTGTGCTCTTTCTGACATTCTCTATATGGGGAAGTAAGTCCTGTTACATCCAATATATAAAATATTTAGACACTTTATTTCTCTGCATTTACTCACTGACAGCCAAAAGTTCATATTTGTGTTCAAGTACATTTTCAGCTGTTTATTCTTTTCAGATGAGACCTTGAAAGCACAAAAGGGAGAGCTCGTAGACACAGCTAAATGACCAAACAAACAAACAAACTAACGCCTCTTTTGGAAAGAACTTCTGCTTATGAGTTTTCCTTAAATGACGCTTTATGATATTAATGCTGATATTCATGAGACCATCACATCATAACTCGAAAAGACGGCCCAGCACATCAAGACTGAAATATTTAAATTGCAGGGTAAGAAAACAAATTGCTATCATGTCTACTTTTTTCTTGTGGAAAAAAATGAATAAATGGATGTATCAGATGTAAACATGAATTGTTTTATGGTCTTGAGTACAGGGGTAATAAAACACTCATCATTCCCTGTAATATTCTTCCCTCTGAGTCTGTCATAAGCTCTTTATCTCTACTCTATTTTCTCTATTTGAAAAATCTGCACATTTAACAAGGCAATTCTCTCACCTTAATGTCACAGCCACATCTCCTGGAAACTTGGGGATCTCAACACTGCATATAATATTCGGTGCACCAACTCTAGTCATCTTCATTTTTTTGTTAAATGTTTTACTTTGATAAAGAAGTGATAGTAGGGCTATAGAGATGACTCAGTGGTTAAGAGTACTTGCTGCTTTTGCAGAGGACTCAAGAGTTCAGTTCCCAGCACCCAAGTTGGGACCATCACAACCACCTCTAAATCCAGATGCAGGGCATGGGGACCACACACCTCTCTTTTGGCCTCTCTGAGCACTGTACACAAACATGTACATGTTCACACACGTACAAATACAAACATGCACACACATATACATTAAAAATAAAACAAAATATATTAAGAAGTGGTAGGGATGCTAGAGGACAACATCAAAATGTAAAATTAAAGGGATGTATATGTCCCCAAATTTGTAAATCCCTGTGAAATCATGTATATGACAGGTATTCCGCTTTCTCTTTCCTTAGCTAGTACCAACAACCAATGGAGATTTTGCAATCTACACTGAGCCTTGTTTTATCCCCAATGAATTTATCCCTCTATCTGTCTTGTCTACTTCCTACTGGCCTATGTTTTTGCCTAGTGTTTCTCTCCAGAAAGGTCTACAAATCTATTTAAATAATTTGCTATCAGTAGATTTTTATGATTTTTGTTTTTGATTTAGTAAGTAAATACTCCTTTAAGTTGACTTATAAGCCATTTACTTAGACCCCAACAAAGACTTGAAAACAAAGGAACTAGTCAGTCACAGGACATGCTATTTTCTTCCTACAGGACCAGGAACTACACATCCTACCCCTAATTATGCCTTTTGGTGAAGCCCCAAATGGAACTGTATCATTTGCTTTAAGTGCAGTACTTAGTCCTAACATGAGCACAGAGAGCTGTCAGCAGCCTGTATATGGGATGATTATGTGGGCCTCAATACTGGAGTTCCCGGGATCATGTCTACTCAGATGCCCATCCATCTGTGATGACAATCCTTTGTCCAAATATCAACTTAACCATTGAGGACCATGGGTGCTATATAGAGCTTTAGAAAATGGCCCTGAATTGGCATTAGGCTGTCCTGGGTTGGGAGAGGCTGCATAAGGCCCACTCCTGGTTAAGCCGGGTAAAGAGCAATAAGGATCGGGGCCAAGGGCATGAAACGGAAAGTGCGGTAAGTGCCAGGTGAGACATGTGGCAGACAGCTAGCAGCCATGTGTCCCCTCGAACATCCTTAACACCATGAATTTCTATTTGATTCTTGTTTTCATCATGCTAACCAGCAAATCCCATGACCTCTGATATCAGGATGTCCCTAGAATCGGGCTGAGATTTCCCAGAAGTCTCTGTATATTTCAGTGTACCGCATTCGCACTAGAACGAAAATTCTTCTAGACATTATCTGGATAACATCTAGAGTGATTCCTTCAAAAGCAACTATAATAGAAAATCCTTAGCCAGTCACCAAGTCTCTAGAAGAAGAAAAAAAGAAAGAAAGAGAAAGTAGAATTCCTTCAACTGTACAAATATTCAACTTGGTTCTGCTCCCCCCACCCCCACATGGCTTGTCTCAAATATTTCCCAGAAGTCTTAAGTTGAAGGATTAGTCATCAACCTGTTGTACAATCCAGTAATAGAACTTTCAGTAGTGAGGACAACAGTAGTAAAGACATTAGGGGTGCAACCCTGAAGGGAATCCTCACACTATGAATTCTGCTTCTCGCTTGTCCTTTCTCTCTCCTCCTGGCCACCATGAGGTAAGCATCTCTGATGTCACATGGTCCCTTCTATAATGTTCTGCTTCCACATAGGCCTGAATTAGCCAGGGACTGACATACATGACCCTGTGAACCAAAATAATTCTTTCTCATTTGCCACAGGCATGGGCAGCTGACTACCACATTCTCTGAACTCCATCACAGCAATCTTCTCCTCAGCTCTCCACTGTGCCTCCTTAGCTGTAGTGTAGCCCCAGACCTGCAGAGTACATCCCACAGCTTCTGCCATCTGTGAAAACTAGATGTTTTCCTCCAGCAGGCTACCAGACCCCTCACTCCATGGCTCCCAGGGTCTCAAGTCAAAAAAAGCCCTTTGCACAGGAAATTTTTATCTGTCCACCCATGTGTACACTTAGTACCATCTACATAGACTTCCATGATCATTAAGTCCAGTGGTTCTCAACCTTCCTAATGCTGAGATCTTTGAATACAGCCCCTCATGTTGTGGTGACCCCAAACCGTAAAATTATTTCCTAACCAACATAATATAGTTATTAATTCACAACTTCAATTTTCTACTGTTATGAATGTAATGCAAATGAATATGTAATGTAAATATCTGGCATGTGACCCTGTGGGTTTGCAACCCACAAGGTGAGAACCACTGATTTAGTCATTAAGCATTCTATCCAAAGAGAAAGGAGTCTATTTCTGTCATGCATGCATCTCTGATTACTGGAATTGGCACAACCCAGGGCCACAGAAATGTTTGTTTAATAAACATGTGAACTTGAACAAATTCCATGAGACACAAACACTAACACGGAGGAAAGGGCCCATGAAGTGAACCGAGGAAGGGAACATATTTACATTTATCACCTGTCTTCCCAAGAACTAGTTCCTGCCAAATCCCAAATACTAATATTCCCTACCCCGGGTATCACTTTTGAGGTCACTTATGTCGTAGATGTTAGCAGCTAATTTTTTAATCCTAAATGAAAGGAGTTTAGTAGGCTGTGATAGACTGTGTGAATATAAAAGTAGAGAATGGAAATTTCAACAGCAAATTTCCTATTTGCCTTTTTACATTAGAGTACAGCAGAGGTAGATTTACCACCTTTACATTTGTCTTTTCTGCCACTGATACAGTGTACAGCATTACTCTGAACTTCAATCTTATAGCTGCTAATGGGATTTGAGCTGAAATTAAAAAAAATACATTAAGTATATATCTTTGCTTTTCATGGGTGGCCATACAGAGATGAATTTACAGCTAAGCAAGCCTGGCATAAGTGGGCCATTCAAGATGGGTTTGACCTCAGTACTTACACAAGCACAAAAATTTCCTTTTGGAGTGGTATGATTGATTGTAATGGGTTAACATTCACTTTTATGTTAGATGTAGTCAAGTCATTTGGGGTAGAAACAGAAGACTGACATATAACTCACCTCCTTTCTTGAAATAGTACATTTGCTTTCAATTTTAAACATGCTTGTGGTAGAAATACTTTTGATATGGCATTCAGCTCTTCTATCTCTTGATGGGCTGAGTAAACCTGTCATTCCTTTGCTAGTCTTAGACCAACATCACATCAAGAAACCTGGCAATATCATTGCTCATTTGTGCACTTATTTGCCAATGTCAAGTTCACAGCCTGATTCTCCATCCAGCCCTGGTGGGGAGACACTCTTCTAAATGGCATACAATGCAGATTCAGTCAATGGGAAGCCGTGGCCAAAGAGAAGTGCCTGGCCCTGCTGCTGACTTTACTAGAAAAACAGATGATCAGTTAGTGGCTTCACTCTCAGCTAGATTTATCAAGCAGATGAAAAGAGAATTTCCCCAAATCTTGTCTCTCTTTGAGAAAAGAATTCAACGCTTGTTTCTGTCTGTAAGACCGTGTAAAGCAAAACTGGATGATGTATGGTATTGAGCTGCTTCCAGCATGCTCCAATAATACAAGTGATGGATACCTTATCCTATGAGGTAAGGTGAAGCTCAGAAGCCCATTCACAGCTTTCACCTTGCTAAGTGGTTTATGATGTGGTGTCATTTTTAGTTGTTTTCCACCCCTGGTTTTATTGGTTGCCATACAAGCAGATGTGCTTCATATATGTCCTTTGGACACAAGAATTCTTATGGAACAAATATTTATAAATCATGTGTCTGTAGTACAAATCCAAGGTAAAAATGAAGGACTACAGGGCTCGAGAGCTGTCTTAGTGGTTAAAAGTGTTTGCTGCTCTTGCAGAAGACTGCAGTTTAGTTCCTAGCACATATATTGGCAGCCCACAACTTCCTGTAACTTAAGTTTCAGGGGATGTGGTGTCTCCCTACCTTCCAGGCTTTGTGGACGCCTACACTATCATGGTATATACTAACACACACAAACACACAAAATAGAGATAAATCTTAAAAATATTAAAGGCAACAACTATTTTGAGAAAATAATATTAGTATTAATTGATAAAATGCAAGTTGCTCAGAACTACACATTGTATACTAAATAATGGCAGGGCTGCAATCATTAGAGTCACTTTCACATGGGACAGTTCACTCTTCAAGCTCAGCACTGCTGCTCCCACATAGATGCGTTAGCCAATAGTGAGATCTCTGCTACATTTAAAACTGTAAACTGAAATTTTTCCCCTTCTTTTCAGAGGCTTCTTAAATATAACTTGTCTCTTGTTAAAAGACTAGCTTTTATATAAAATTGTTTTTAAAAAGTAACATTTGGTATCAAGTAACTACCCACTTGACATATAAAAAGAAACACTTCAGAAACTCTGATTTCAGAGCAGAGAATATCCACGTGCTTGGTTTGTTCCTTCTGGGGACTCATGACACATGCTTCCAAAATCTCTTTGGCAGTTTGTCTTTAAAAATACTATCTCATTAGGGCTGTGTTCAATTAAAATAATATAAATGAAAGGATTTAGTTGGATTCTAATTGAAAATGAAGCTCTCAGTTTACCATGTACCTACACCCTTGCTTAGAAATCTGGTATTTCTACATTTTGGCAAAGAAAAGCACCAGTTGTGAGGTTTAGTGTGTTTTTATGAGTTTTCTGGAGGAGTCTGATCCCATTGATACCAGTGAGGGTTTTTGGACATAAACAGTTTTACATAAACAGTCATCATTAAAACAACACACCTTTGAAGTAATTTCAACCTCAAATTGTAAATATTTATCAGAGGTGTTCATCCTGTTCTCTACCACTTCAGATCCTTGCCTGCATGTCTTTTTGCCTATAAGATGCCAATACCAGTTTCAGCAGGTCACTGCTGAAGAGTCACATCCTTGACATGACACTAGCAAAATGCAGGAACTGAAGATGGAGTTTACAAACCAAAGAAAAATCCCCTTGTGCACTGATGAAGACAAGCATTTCCTTTTCTTTTCTCTTGTACTCGAGGGCAACAGCTAGCTAACAGAGTTAGCTGAGATCTCCAGCAGCTTAAACCTTGTCTGGGCAGCATGGAAGCCTGTGTGGCTTTCCCTCTTTCCCTTCCTTCTTCCATTTCAAATTCTTTCAGTCTCTCTCCCCCTCTTTCCCCTTCTCCATCACCCACTCACTCCTTCCCTCCTGGCTTACTCCCTCCCCTTCCCTATTTCCTCCCTCTCCTTCCCTCTTTGCTTCCCCCACTTCCTCCCTACTTCCTCTCCCCTCTCTTCCTTCTTCCCCCTCACCCTTTCCTACTCCCCTTCTCTCCTTCCCTTCCCTCTCTCCTTTCTTGCCTGCATACTCTAAGCTATATTTTCTCACTTTGCATTCTTGACGGCACTAGGAAGTTTGAGGAGAGCTGCAGCCTTCACTGGGAGGAACACAGTCTGCCCAGCTGTATCATGGTGTATTAATATGCTGTTTAAATATAGTATCCCCCCTTTTGGTAAATTGTAAGTGCCTCTGCCTCCTCACCGCCTGTTCCTGTGGGAACAAAAAAAAGTCATATTTTGGGTCTTTGTGTCAAGATAACGAAAATTAATTTCAAAACCAACAAAGAGAGGACTGTTAGCCCAGAAAGTGAGTAAATGCCAGCCCTCACTCTCAGCTTCAAGACAGGAAGGGAAATTCTTTTGGGAAGTTGCAGCCCAGGTGCATGATGCAGGTAAACCCTGAATCCTAAGGTGTTGGATGAGCCCCTGTGAAAGAAAGGCAAGCACCCTGGGACACAGGTACTGAGGGTGAGCCCCAGCTTTTCCCTTGCCTATTTCCTCTGGGGACACCTGGGGGGGACAGGCCCAACATTTACATAGAACAAACTTTGCAGTTAGCATTCACATGGCAGATTAGGGCAGAGAAAAGACCATCTCAAATAGGGTTTTCCTAGATCAGTATTGTAAGTCATCTAATGGCCAGAGTCCTGGTGCGTTCATTTTGCCCAAATGGCCATGCCACCATCACAGATGCTTTTGTCCTTTGTTCTAGGACTCTGGGCTGTAAGTCTTGGTTCACTTTGCTGGCCTGAATGACTGAATTACTAGACATAAGACTCTATGACAAGTAAATCCGAATCCAATAAATTAAACAGCAAAACAATATCTGTTTTATATTAGGTATCTAAATATGTATTGAATAAACAAATGGTTATAACTCTACATGATAAAAAGTTTTACTTTATTTCAATATTTGAAGCAATAAAGCTATAAGCCTCTTCTCATTGGCTTTGACATTCAAATATGTAAAGTCAATATTTCCACATGATATCTTCAATAAAATTAAAGAAGGTAGTCTCACAGATTTTCATGTCTTGGTTAAATAAGATTGAAAATGGACTATAGGTAATTTAGGAGAAGAAAATAAAAGTTGAGCTCTGTGACCAGGCAGAAAGAGGCACAGGAGAGGACACCAAGTGAGTGCCTTGCTCAGTGCTCAGCATTAACCAACAACATGACCACAGGTGGGAAGAGGCACCAGGCTCAGGTGTCCTTGCCCTGCTCCCAGAAGGGAGCCTTGGATGTCAAATGGCTCCTGCAAGGGGCGCTTAAGCTGCCTTTGCACAAACTCCAGGGATGAATCTGCAAAACTGTGAGAAATAATGGGAGCACAAAGCACAATGCATTAGGGAGTGGAGGCTTAATCAAAGGAACAGTAGAGGGAAATTGAAATAATCATGAGCAGGCAGGAGAGGTAATTACAGTTATAAAGATGGCTCCTAGTCTGTTGTACAAAATCTTCCTGGTTGTGTCCTGACCCCCAAAGAGCTCGGCAGTCAGAGATGGAGATCCATTAGGACTCCATGTGGGAGAGATCAGCTACAATGTACTCATTGATTTTACATCATCAAATAGCAGATTTTATATTGTGTTTTTAATTCTTAAACCAAATACATGGGAATCCAAATAAATGAATATGGACAGACAAAAAAAACCCTGAAGTAATGGATTAGCCTTCTCCAGGCTGATGAAGCAGGCAACAAAAATGATGTTTAAGAGGTGGAGACATGCTCAAATTAATAGAAAGAAAAAATTCAAGTAAAAAAAAAGTAAATGAAAAAATTAGAATTTTTTTTTCTATAATCCCTGATCCCTATAAGTCTTAACTTGTTTTCACCATCCTTAAGTACCAAATATTTGTCATAATTATGCTTTCCCACATCCATGTTTGAAGACAGGTGTTTCAAATATTTTAAGGGGAATATCTGTATTAACAGTTTATGTTACCTTAGATTCAGTAGATGAACTTTAGTCCTAGTTGTTTATTGAAATGATTAACCATAAGCTCTGGCTACTGAAAATTTTTACTTGGTTAAAAAAAAAAAATCACATGAAGATGCAACATGAATTTTATTGCATGTTTTTCTCAAAGTGCTCTTTTTTGGGCTTTATTAATTAATGAAAGATGTGTTTTAAATGCAAAAGGAAAACTATGATGATACTTGTAGCAGAAATCTTAACAGGTCTTATTATTAAAATCAAACCTGAGCCAGGTATTGCGGTGAATGCTGGAAGATCAGAGAAGCAGAACAAGTCACAGCTTCCTCACCTCGACAGTTCCTCAGCTGATCCTGTTTCCTCAGACTGGATGCCTCTCAGCTGAACTGCTCCTCGAAAGCCTAAAAGCTTAACCAGCCAAATGCTTCTAGTTTCTGGTCTTCACGCCTTATATATCTTTCTGCTTCTGCCATCACTCCCTGGGATTAAAAGCTCATTTCTTGGGATTAAAGGTGTGAGTCACCACGCCTGGCTGTTTCCAATGTAGCCTTGAACTCACAGAGATACAGATGGATTTCTGCCTCAGGAATGCTAGGATTAAAGGCGTGTGCTACCACTGCCTAACCTCTATGTTTAATATTGTGGCTGTTCTGTCTCTGACCCCAGATAAGTTTATTAGGGTGCACAATATTTCGGGGAACACAATACCACCACAGATACTAGCCTATGTTTTTTACTCATGTTCACAGAATCTTGGAGTTTTCCTTTTAGTGTTACTTTTAGCAGTTAATACAAGGTCTGTTTAGTTCTGATACAGGGACTTCTTGAAAGAAAATTGTAGAGTTTGCAGCACTAATATGAAAGATTTTATTTTTCTGTGATGAGTAATAGTGGGGACAGAGGGGTTCTGGTGAACTGGATAAAGAAGATTTACGTGACACAAAAGAATGACAGATATGATGGTTAGTCCTCAACTGCACCAAATTCCTCCATGTGTCAGCATGATCAAGAAGGAGAGGAGAAGCCATCCTCTCTGTGTCTAGACAATGGCAATGTCTATGAAGGGACAAGGAAATAAATAAAACACAGATATTTACTCTCCACTGAAACACAATACTAGCTCTTGGAAATGAGGCAAGTATGATATTCTCCAGAGGAAGATGCTTGTTCTGTACACACACACACACACACACACACACACACACACACACAGAGAGAGAGAGAGAGAGAGAGAGAGAGAGAGAGAGAGAGAGAGAGAGTCTGACTGACTGACTAACTAACTAACTAACTAACTATAAAGATCCAGAATATAAATCAAGGGAAAATACAGCCATGGCAAAAAGACAGTATTAATACTCAGCTAGGTTTTCTTCCCTTTCAAAGGCTAGCCATCTCCTCTTCAAAATTTTTGGTTTTATTTATCTCACCACATTCTTTTAAGTAGCTCTCCTGGCATCTGTGATTCATTCTACCCAGAGCTGTTTTTATAATAAAAAATACTCAAAATATTATTTGAGCAAAAAAGTATAAATTTTCAAATAATTAAACTTTCATGGCTGTTCGTAGCAACAGATAATTTAGGATAATAATAGAAAAATAACATCCAAAGCATAGCAACAAGACTGTCAGAGAAATGTAAAACTAAGAAGGATTATTATTATTACAATTTTGGACTACTAATGGATTTCTACAAATATTGGACTATAAAAGAGCTTTTGGTGGCTTTCAAGACTATTTTTGCTGGTATTTAAGGGTTGAGAGATTTGGGAGGGAAGAAAAGAATAATATTCTCATGAATTATATATGTTAGTAACTCCACAATGTTTCCTTGTACAATTATCTGAGGATCATAAAAAATTCCATGAAACACTATTTCCCAGGAGCAAGTGATACACACAAAGTGATTTTGCTTTCTGGTAAAACGTATGAATCTGAAAATGCCCAGAAAAAATAGTTTATTATGAAGATGCTTGGTGATTTCCCATGTTTAATAAGCTGGACATTCCTGACACTCACAGGCAGTATTCCTCTGTGTATGTGTGTGTGTGTGTGTGTGTGTGTGTGTGTGTGTGTGTGTGTGTGTGTGTGTGTGTGTAAGACAGAAGTCAACACTGGATGCTTTCCTCAGTCTCTTCACTTTATTTTGTTTAGACAGGGTCTCTCAATGAACAAGGAGCTTGACCATTCCTCTAAGATGGAATTGACCAGTAAGCTCCAAGGATCTGTCTGCCTCCGCCTCCTCTCAAAAAGATTAGAAACCCATACACCACACTCATCTCTTACACAGGTGTTCAGAATCCCAACTTGGGTTCTCATGCTTGTGCACAAGGACTTTAGTGGCTGTTACGTCTCCAGTCTCCATAACATACACTCCAAAAGGTATGAAACACTATCTCACTGCTTTTTTTTTGTTTGTCTGTCTGTCTGTTTTTTCAAGACAAGGTTTCTCTGTGTAGTTTTGGTGCCTGTCCTGGATCTTGCTCTGTAGACCAGGCAGGCCTCGAACTCACAGAGATCCACCTGGCTCTGCCTCGCAAGTGCTGGGATTAAACGTGTGCGCCACCACCGTCCAACTACTCACTGTGGTTTTTGATTGGTGGGTTAGAATAGCATCTCATACACACATTGGCCACTCATACAACTCCTTTGGATCAATACATATGAGTTTGTCCATTTTAATTAGATTCTAGTTTCTTGATACTTCACTGTTATGTTCCTTATACACTTCAGCTATGAATAATTTGTAGTATAGTTTGTAAATACTTCTTCCTCGGGGGCTGCCTCTATGCCCCGTGACTGGTTTCTTGACCACATAGAAGTTTCTTCATTTGATTCAGCACTGGTTTCAACCTCTGCTTTATTGGGCAAAGGGGGCCATTATGCACCATTGGTGGGAAGCTTACCTAGGAAGAGCCATTATCAAGTCAGAATGGCTATTCCCCAAGAAATTAAAAATAGAACCATCGCATTATCCTGGCACTTCACTGCTGTGTACACAGCCACATGCAATGAAGCCCCTGACATTCACTGCAGCTCATCTTTTATGGTGCAGCAGGTGTGGAATCAAGCTAGGAATCCATTCGTGGGTGGATTGATTAAAAATGCCACAAATTTATATAATGGAATACTAGTCAGTATTTAAAAAGAAAGAAAGTCTGCAGTTTGTGCTAAAGTAGATTAACATGAAGGAAATTAGATTAAATGAAATAAGCCAGGCATGGAAGGCAAATATTATGTCATCAGTAGGTGGATGAAATAGCTGAACTCATAGAAGCAAGAAGAAAGGTGATGGATGGAGGGGCTCAGCTGGAAGGGAGTGTCAAGACTTAGTCCAAAGACACAAAGTTACAGTTACCCAGAAGAGCAAGTTGCAATGTCTATTGTGTGGTGTGGCGATTGTATGGGTAGGCACAGAAAATATATAGATTTTAAGTGTTCTCCAAAGTGTTTAGAACCTGTGGAAATTCCCCCATTAGTTGTCAATGAAAAATGATTAATTCATGAAGACTGGAACATCTCAAAAGTTTTCAGAGGAGGTGTGGCAGAGAGTTTGGGAAGCTAAACCCTGTGGCTGTGTTCCAAGTCAGAGGAGCTGGAGGGTGGAAGAAAGGAAGCAAGGAGAAGGGAGACTCAAGGAGGGGTTTCTCACTACAGAAACTCTTGGGACCACGGTAGAGGACAAGGCTCAATCATGACAGCAAGCACCGCTCAGTGGGTGTCTGAATCCTGGGCTTGGAGGAGACACTTCCGCACTAAGATTATCTTGGCCAACATATTGAGAGGATATTTGAGGAAGAATAAGTAAAGACAGTGAACACCTTTGAGTGGAAACTCGAAGGGTCTCTCGGTTGACTTTTAATCAGCTTATATTCAATTACTCTTTAAAACATGTGAAGTAAGTGGGAAACTGCAGCTGCGTCGCACAGACTATGTTGTTCCAATTATGTGAGAAGTGGGTATTTCTGTTGCAGCGAACTCGAGAGCATCTTGTCAGCCACAGCCAGGAGGAGGCAGTGCACCCTGTTGCCAGGCCCCTCCTCCCACTCTTAGTGCTTCAGCCTTCGAGTAGATCTAGGGAATCAGTTGACTCCTAAATGTTAGAACTGTCTATTGGTGTTTCTATCCCAGGCCTTCAGAGATATATTCTTACTTAGATTCCAAAGGTGTTCATGTTTTCCCATGGTCTAGACAGCAAACGCACTGCAAGGTCAATCAATCAGGCAAATTTATGTAAGTCCTGCTCAGAAAATGTTCAGTGTAGCAATACCAGGTAACAGCAGAACAATGCCATCAGGTCAGGAGACAGCACAAAGTTCTACAGCATAATCCTTCCTTTTGTGTCACAGGTCCCTTACCAGGGGATGACCAGGGATTCACAGACCCAAAGATGTTTCCCTTAGATGCTATTGCTGCTAGTACATTGGTCTGCAAATTGAGATGCAGTTTGACAATACTGACACAGCATCTCCATTTTAAAGTTTTAGTTTAAAATTTTAATACATTTATAGACTGAATTTTAGGCATTTCACCCCCATTTGCCCAAGTCATCACACCCCTCCCACTGAAACACTTCTACCTCTCAAATTTCACCCTCCTACATTTTTGTCTTGTTTTTATGTGTGACCCACCAAGCTAAATTAGTTTCTTGCTGGAGTGTGAGTGTGAGGTTATTTATGGTAGCAAAGGCAATTTATCAATGGTCCACCATTGATGAAGGAAATGACTCTTTATCCCCTAAATCTCTTTATAAGCCAGGTTTGAGAAAGGCATTTCTCTCTTTTTAAGCAATTTCATAAAGCACTATCAATCTTGAGAAAGAAAACAACATTTTCATTTGAATGACTAAGATTCTATTTTTGTTTTTAACTATGTGTATGTTGTGGTGGGAGGGATATGTGCACTTGAGTGCAGGTGTCTACTGAGGCTAGACAATTGGATTTCTGGAGTTACTCTTAATGGTGGTTGTGAGCTACCATGTGAGTACTGAGAAACCAACCCAGGTCCTCTGCAAGAAGAGTGTGTGCTCTTAGCTGTTAAGCCATCTTGCCACCCCTTGATTTTGTTTGTTTTTATAATCTAACAGAAAACCACTTCAGCTATTATCATGTTGAAATCCAGAGTTTATCTTTGTGCTGTGTTTATGATTAGCTACTTTTAAAAATCAACTCAACCATTTCACCAAAATCAAATCAAAATATTTATTAGGAAGCCCGGTTATATTCTTTTGCTGGTTCCATTCGTTTTATGCAAACAGTTTTGCCTTTGGAAAGTACAGACTTTGAAATAAATGCTTTTGGACTCCAAACTGTATATTCAAGATAACAACCATTTTTTTGTGCTAGGAAAAGATGGCTGTGACACTCACTTTATTCCAAAGATACCCTGTTTGAAGCCACATTGTCCAATTATTTTCCATAATTCAAAGAAAAGATTTGACTTCCAAAAATCAGTTGTCTGTAGATTTGGGGCTTTTCTGCAGTCTTTGTGATATTTTTTCTTTTCTCCACTGTGAATGTAAACCACCAGAAAGTTTGAGAAATCTAAATTTTACAGTTATATAAACATGATTATTTGAGTGGCTTGCATGTTTTAATGGTTTTAAACGCTAAATAGAACAGAATTCAAAATACTGTACATTTGAAATTTATCAAAGTAAATAGTGTAATTTAAAGAAATATTTGTCTCCTATTTTGTAGATAATACCACCAAATTCCTAAACATTCAGTTTATCTCCATCAAATTATAATCTAATATCTGCATACTATTTGTTTGGCTTTTTATGTTTTGTGTGGAGTTTACTCCATTGTAAGGAGGGCCTTGAGCACATGTCAATCCTGCCTCAAGCTGAACTCTCACACTGGTACCATTTTGGTTTTCAAAATTATTTGAATTCAACACAGATATACCCACCACTGTGCCCACCAGTGGGCACAACCCTCTGCTTTCCCTTTTCTTGAAATGAGCACTTTCAGCTCTCCAGGATTCAACACAGTCCCTCTTTTCAGCCTTGTCTCAATCCCCCCCCAAGAGAGAACCTCTGCTCTCTCTGCATCCCCACAGTTCCCTGCTGACTTTCGAGCAAGCATGACTCCCTGTGAGACCCCACACCAACACATAGGTACAGTGCACTTCGCATTGCAGGGTATATGCAGTATTTCTATATTTTGATATCTTAACTTACATCAAGCTCATCATTTAAAAAATGTTTTCCCTGACTGTTAATGTGAAGGCTGGCAATTCTCACATATTTAAAATGACTCTGGTCTGGAAAGACGGCTCAGTGGTAAGAGCTCATAATGCAATTCTTACCACACATGTAAGATGTCCCCCAACTACCTGTAACCCCAGCTCCAGGGGATCAGATGTCCTCTTCTGGCTTCTGCTAGCAGTTACACTCATGTGCTCATAAGCCATACAAATAAGTAAATAATAATATAAATCTTGAAAAGTGCAACTCTGCTCTAAGGTATAAGCTTTCCCAGACCATATATACCACACCATATATCAACTATGTATCAGGAAGTTCAGGTGAATTGAGAGCAAACTAGAATAGCACCCTATTAGTACATCAATAAATGGGGCAAGCTGTAGCACAGATATTGCAGAGTTAGGGAACAATAATCCATAGCAAAAAATAAATTGGAAGTATATATGTAAAGGAATTTGGAGGTGCTGAAAGTGTGTTTATATCTATGATGATATTCTCTGAGAGAGCTCACCAGAAGTCTGTACACTGTGGTCATAACTTGGGCCAGAGTACTAGTGATCTTGGATTCAGGATCAGGAGCATGTATAAAAGGGATTTTCTCCAGGGAGCGTGGCTCTTTCTTTACAGGTTGGTTTTCCACTGTGCAAAGCCAAGGCACTAGGTAAGTCAACACAACAGTCATTGACAGAGAAGACAGAGAATTGGAGGAATCCCAGATTCACAGTTTGAACAAAGGTTAATTTTATTTCTGCTAAGTTAGTAAGATCTTAATCATATATAACTTCCACACAGAGATAAAATTAACACACAAGAAATAAATAGAAAAATGAATTTAAAATACATGTGATACTGGCCAGTATGTACATGAGCAGATGCTCTGTGCACAAAGCTCATCTGCATTGGTTTGAAAATTACCATTTCTCTGTAACCAATGGCAGTTATAAATACTTGTCCTGGTCACGGACACATGCAAAATTTGCTTGACATTTCCATAATTCCATCCAAGTGATCCTCTCTGGTACCTCATGAACCACTTCAAATAAGTCCCATACTGAATTGTTTAATATGAAGAATGTACCTTGATATCACAGCAAAGAGGCTCTGTAGCTGCTTTTCAAAAAAAAAA